>BGPR01003307.1:99653-119303 GCA_013235015.1 Araneus ventricosus | reverse complement strand
TTGGTTATAAAACTGTTTTCCCCATGTCTGATCAAGCTAGTGCCGCTATTCTTGGTTATAAAACTGTTTTCCCCATGTCTGATTTTGCCCTCCCTTCACAGCGCCGCCTGGTGCAGACCATCCCCTTTAGCTACGCCACTGCAGAGTACTTTTTACCGTCACGAGAAAAACCCTAGACACTAGACATCCCGATGGCGGTCGTTATGGAAACGGAATATTCCACTGCATTTTGGGGGTGAAGAATAGGGCTTCATTTCGTTTGGCGCAGATAGAACCGGCGGAAGTCTTATTTCGCTTTGTACTTCGTTCGAAAACGAATTCTCGCCTAACGAAGAGCGCTTAGAAGCCAAATGTTGCGGCTGATTTTATATCCGTTTTCCTGCTTTCTTCGACTCGTGTACGTGAGGCAACCCCATTCAGGGTTTTTCTCCTGGCGGTAGGACAGTATACAAATTTTTCGCCCCTCCCACTCCTCCGCGTTCTTCTCATCCGTCGACTTTTGTCTGGAAAAGATAAAATAAAACAAAAATAGTATCTTCGTGGCACACCCGAAGGCTGGGGCCTACGCCACTTGCTCACCCGTTTTCGCCACTTGTGAATAACGGAAAGGAAATATATTCACATAGTAAAAGATAGTATAATAAGTATAATAAAAAAGCACTTTCAGAATCATGCCCACCCAAATCATAGCCCTGATCAAACAGTCGCTAAAAAGGTTTGTACCAACAAGAACAACAAAAACATTAGACTCGCAAAATTAAAATATATGTACTGATCGTTTCAATATCCCGAGACTAGCACTTTTGGACGATTTTACTCCGGAAAGGGGCGACAGGCAATGAGTAGGATGAGCGCAATTCCGGAGTTCTTCGTTAGGTCACTCTCAATAAAATGTAAACTTCTGCTCCTCAATTTTTCACTTTCCCCCTATTTTGGTGAAAATAACTCCGCCTGGCGCATGCGCAAAAGGTTTCGGAATCCGAGAACATACAATGCACACTTAAAGAAATTAAGAAACACAGCTCAAGGTTTTGAAGCTCCCGTTTTCCGGTTTCAGCAGACCAATAAAAAGTAAAAAGCGGAAATCCATCAGTCTATTCAATCACATTTCTTAAAGTAATGGAAATGGAAATTCTAAAAGGACTGTCACAACGACGAACAAAAAAATTTTTTAATGGTCAGTTCTAACATTATAAATCTGCATCAGTCTACATTGGAAGTAATGGAGACGACAGCCGCAGTATGATACCCGTGGACAAAGCAATTTTTCCTCACTTTTCCTTGGCCATCACGAAGAAGAAAGTGACATTTTGTTTCCATGGAAACTGTTGCAAGGAGGTAGAGCTGAACGATTATTCCTGGAGGTTTTTTCCCCCCTCCCTATCATCCTCCTCTTCACTTTGTAGGAAGCAAACGATTTTCGTCTCCTTTTCATAAGAGGAGAGAAAAAAAGAATCTATGACAAGGGAAGACGAATATCGTTCTGATACGAATGAAAACAACTCGTCTGCTGTTACCCGATTCGTCCCAGTCTAAGATTCAATCAATCATATCAAAATGACAGCACTCTATTCGTTTAACTCCTAAATGCGTTCAAATACTAAACAGCTTGGGATCGATTTTCACGCGGAATATAAGCATTGCAAATGGGTCGTCTAAAGATTGAAAACGAGGTGTAGAAATGAAACATAAAGCTACGTGGGAAAACCGTCACACAGTTGCCATGCCAACTCATTTAAAATAACACAAACGCTTGCACTGCTGAAAGAAAATGGAGGAATTAAATTAGTCTGATGTTTCGAATCGATATTTTTTAAAAATAATATATACAGGAAAACCATTGTTTGCGTAATGATGAAAAGGTTTGATATCAAATAAAATGGAGTCGATTCGTGTGATGTCATAGTCACATGGCAAACGTAACTGCGTGTACCATCTAACAGCACATTGAACTAAACTGTGCAGTTAAGTTACAACCTTTGTCAAATGTGAAGAAAGCACTTCGAAATGTCCTCGGATGACAAGAATATCAGCACAAGCATCTAACATATTAAATGTGAAGACATTTGGACTTAATTTAACAACAGTAAAACTTCTCTAAGCAGCCACCCCTTTCAATGCCCAGTTTTGCCTGGCACGAAATGTTTGACCCACAGCCATAATGTCAAAATAACCCCTCGTAACGGCCACTCAAACCCTTCTGAGAGGCCGGGTTGGTCGCCCGTTTAACTTCAATGAAATGCATTCCTTTCATTTTTCCTTTGCGTCTGGACTTTCATTAAGAGGAAAGAAAGAACAAAATAATAATGATACACTCAAAAACAACACCGGAAATCAAATCGAAATGAACCATCCCTTTCCTAATGTGAAGAGAAAAGTGAGCTTCGGCATTTACCAGGGTTCTGACATCCATTGAGAGCATCCCAAGAGTTTAATTTGTGTCTTTCAAGAGCGGATTCACACTCTGACAAAAAAGCTAATAATATGGGTTCCGATCATCAGCAAATGAAACTTACAGCTCAGCATACTGTTACGAACCTGTAACGTCACTTCCCGGCAATGTTAGTCTTATGGTTAGAAAGAGACATTTATAGAGGTTTTATCGGATGACCTAGTCAATACCCGTGACCTTGGCGGCAAAATGAAGATCTCGAAAATAGTAGAATTATTGTCCTATCTCTATTAGGGACGGAAATACAGAGGTTGCTCAAGATTATTCTATGTCATGCCCATACAGATTTAAAAAGAAAAACGTGAGGCGCATGCAATATTATTTAATAGTAAGAAGTGTCGGGAGCAGCTGTCGTTGAGAAAACTCACACAACAGTTCATATAATTTGCATTGCAATAAACTTTTAATTACTTAAATAAACTATTTATGCATCAACTATCTATTGCAAGCGAACCACGTTTTTCGTTTTAAATCTGTATGGGTTTATCAATCTGTATGGGGCTAGAAGAAATTATTTTTTACTTTTTAGTCCGTTTTAAAATCGTGGTACATTAAAAAAAAATTTATTTAAATAATTTTCTATTTAATAACTACTCCCAATAGCTAAGTGACCGGGTTATAAAAAACCCCGAATTAAAAGTCCAGGTCAAAAAGTGTGGCCATTCCAGCTTAGGAAACTCTGCTCAGGAAGAGACATATAACATACATATGGGAAACTATGTTTATATACCAAATGGATATCAAAATAAATCTAGTTCATTGAAACTAATAACAAACGTCACGGTTCGGAAGCCCAACCTGCCTCTTTTTTTCCCGAACGATAGAAGAAAAAAATAAACCTTACCGGAAAAAGAGGACGAAAAACAATTTTCTACAGAAAGAGACACTACGAGCCTAAACGGATTCGGTTCAATGAATGCTGAGATGGTCAATTACACTTTCATATTCCAGCACTCGGATACGGATGAAATGGCCTACCCAGAGAGAAAGCTCCAGCGAAGAAATTCACTGACAAAAAGTTATTTTCTAAGACCTTAAGCGGCGAGCATGAAAAAACGCGTGGTTAGCTTGATGGATCTCTTTTCTTGTGTCCCGAGACAATATGCGTGAGCTGAATTTTTGAGAAGTGTGGAAGACTCAATTAGCGCCGGTCTAGTCTTAAATTAATGAAAATCGTATAAGAGGCGGGCAACGAACTCACGGCTTGTTTTGAAAGTCATTACGAACTAGCGGGAGTGGCCTTCCCTAAAATTTCTCGTATACCTCTCAAAAATTTGTCATTTGCCCTCCCCCCGGGTGGACAAAAAAATTCGCACCTAATGTAACCTAGAATGCAATGACTATCAGAAGGTTTTCCATTGTAGATTATAGCGATTGTAAAATATTTAGGTGAAGAATCAAATTCAGAGAGATGCGTACCGATTAAAAATCAGCAATATTTAATTTCTGTCACACTCTAGCAAACTCTGCTAAGCGAGGGCGAGCGAAAAAAAAAACTGGAGAAAATGACCTCGTTCGCTATCGCTCAATAACTTGCGCATGCGCAGAGATTGCTCCCAGTACGCAAGTAAAAAAATTGTATATGCAATTTGAACGCCTTTTTTTTAACCGATTGAAACGAAATTTCGGCACAGATCCATAATTAATGTTAGCAACCCGCCATACTAATTTTTATTTATCTAAGCCAAAGGGATTAGGAGATATAATTTTTACAAGTACGCGATTATACAGTCCGACAGACAGTCAACCCTTTGACGGATTTGGCCCAAACTTTTGTATGGACCTACATTCATGACGATAAATCTGTGTACCAAATGTTATCCATCTAGCTATTCAAGTTTTTGAGTTATAGTGTTTACATGAACGTGGACAGACAGACAGACGAACTTCCTAGACGGATTTTGTCCAAAATTTGATAGAAACCTACAAATTATGCGTAAAGATCACATACCAAATTTCATCCCCGTAGCTCTAATAGTTATCGTGCCCACAGACAGACATAATTCCAAAATTGTGTTTTTCGGACTCGGGGAGGTCTAAAACGTGGAGATTCGTCAAAATCTCGAGTTCGAATTTTTTGACGATTACAATACTTTCTCTTTGTACACGAGAAAGTAAAAAGGAGACAGAAAGATATATAAGAAATCTATGAGCTCTAGCAACGTGATCAGTTCGAGTTTGGTTTTCCGGCGCAAGAGCCATAAATTTGACCATGCTGCGCCAAACTAAGTGGCAATTCTTCAGTATAAAAGACTGAAATTATTATGCATATAAAACAATGAAAAGATTCAAGCAAAAAGGAGCGCTGATTAACCATTTCGTGATCATTGGTTTCGTAGTGAAACCGCACATTGAGCTTTTTTTTTTTTTTTTACTGCGCATGTGCGAGACGTAGCATAATTGTTTTTAAGAGCTATGTATATAGGGCAACTTATATAAAAATTCCAATGTTAATTACCGTTAGTATTCGCGAAGATATCGACATTGCAAAAGCTAAATTGCTTTTGCTCTCGAAGAGAAACAAAATGATGAGGGTTATTGCACAAATTGATATATTTAAAACTGAATCTTCGAAAGTAATATTGAATTTTATGAAGGTTGAATATCCTGAATACTCACGTACACTTATAAATTAAATACGTAATTTAAATTGCATTTCGATGATAATTTATTCGAAGAACTTGGTTTCTTAAACAGTAGGCTCGCTTTCTTATTTTTAAAGTATGGGGTTAGCCTAAATGATCATCGGGTTTCAAAGGACTGTTTATTTACAAGTATACGAGTTACAAAGACAGGCGATACATGAAAAGATACATACACCAGGCGCAGCTTTTCCGTATTTGCGTAGGAATGCACGCTGAACGCTCGTAACCGAAGAACACTTCGCATATTCCAACACACAAAAACTCTTCTCCTGCATTTCCGCCATCTTGTACAGTGCCGCTGCAGGCCAGCCATCTAGCGAGCCACGACGCGGGCTTTTAAACTTGGGGAGTGTATGTATCACCCGTCTTTGTAGGTCTTATACCTCTCAATACACAGTGTTTTGAAACCCGATGAATCGTTTAGGCTAACCCTGTATTATTTTACACTATCTTACATACATCACCGGGGGGCACCATGCCTACATGTACGAGAAGTTGCCGGGTAAGTAAGCAGGTCCTCACTTCCCAGGTGGGTATGAGTTCTAGACGCCTCACTCTGACGATGGAACATACCTCCTTCGGGAAGGGTTGAGCCGTGGCCGGTGATTGCTATTAGGAATCTGACCCGAGCTGTCATGGCTGTATATCAATGTTAGAAGCTCAATGTTTAAATAATTTCTAATTTCCGAGTTATTTTAAATCAATTAGTGAAACTTTAATTTACTAAAATCAATTAATGTATGCTACTATCACGGCACATGCTAAATGGTTTATCTCACTCTAGCCGCCTTTGGTGACCAGCTTATCAGCCTAGAATATTAGATGTGCATTTTCCTGCTTCATTCTCTCTAAAATTCGCGCTTTATCGTAAGAGCTGATATGATGATGGAAAGAAATAATCCAAAACAGGTTGCAGTGAATTGAAACAAATCTCGTGTTAATGCAATTATTTTTTTCTTTTAATTTGCGAAACAAAGTAATGTTTGCACAAAGAAAGAACACAATTTCCCAGTATTAAAATAAATGGAAAAAAATCCTAAACGTTTCATTAGCGAAACATTGATTACAATGCTTTTGCACTATTTTCTCAATGAAAAAATTTATACAGTCGGACCTGTATTTAACGAACCTCTATTTTGCGAGTTTCTCTATTTTGCGAACTTTTTCTTGGAACCAAGAACATTTTGCGAATTTCTTCATAAAATAACCTCCAAATAGCGAAGTGCATTCTCTATTTCACGAACTTTTCTGGTAATCCAGTATTTTTTTTCCCCTATTCCTCAAAATATTTCTGAACATTTCAAACTTATTCTTTCTTTTAACACATTTTATGGTGATCAATGATCTTGAAGCTGGAAAATGTGAAAGTGCTTGAGCATCAAAGAAAAAAAATTAATTCTTCATGAGGTGGATAAAGGCGTGAAAAAAAAAGGGATATTGCTTTAAAATTTGGTATTCCTTCAAACAGCTTATCAACCATAATCAAAAAATCGTGATAAGATACAAAATTATGATTCATCGAATTCTTGTTCAAAACGTTTAAAAGCATGTGTCTATGAAGATGTGGATGACGTAGTTTTGAAGTGGACAGTGTGAAAAATAAAAACAATACAGGAATGAATTGCGATGAAGAAGAAGATGATGAAGATGGAAATGATCATAATGCAGAAATCAACAAACCTTCGTATGATAAAATGCTAAAATTCATTAATTTTAATACAAAATTATTTTTTTAATTGAAAATACAGTGTATTCCCGGACAATGTTTTGTTTTATTCTTGTTTTCCTCGCAGATTTCTTTTTGATGGGTAAGATATATAACAAATAGATATTAATTTACAAAATAAAGGTGTGATTAACTACTTTTTTAATAATATTTAGTGTTTATGAATTTAAAATATGTTTTGTGTAGTTTAAAGTATTTTAGAAGGTGAATCTCTATTTAACGAATTTTCCATATAACGAACTTTTTTTCGGGATTTAGCGACTTCGTTAAATAGAGGTCCGACTGTAATTATGAATTTCTGCATATGTCTACGAGGTATGGAACAGTAAAACGGTAATCAAACAACATTCCAAGCTGGATCTCGTATTAGAACAAAAACATATGGTTCACATTAATAGTGTTCCGCGGCCCACCAATAAGCTATCCATGGCCCACTGGTTGGGTTTGTTTGGCGCAAGAGCCATCCTTGGCTAAACTGCGCCACCCATAGATTGGGAACCGCTGGTCTAAACGTTTCCTTTTTAGAGTGATCGTGCCCACAGGTTGGGTTGGGATTTTTGGCGCAAGAGCCATCCTTGGCCAAACTGTGCCACCCATAGGTTGGGAACCGCTGGTCTAAACGTTTCCTTTTTACTTTCTCGTATACAAAGTATACAAAGAGAAAGTATTGTAATCGTCAAAAAATTCGAACGCGAGATTTTGACGGTTCTCCACGTTTTCGACCTCCCCGAGTCCGAAAAACACAATTTTGGAATTATGTCTGTCTGTGAACACGATAACTATTACAACTACGGGGATGAAATTTGGTATGTGATCTTTACGCATAATTTGTAGGTTTCTATCAAATTTTGGACAAAATCCGTCAAAGGGAAGTCTGTCTGACTGTATGCCCGCGGTCATGTGAACACTATAACTCAAAAACTTGAATAGCTAGATGGATAAAATTTGGTACACGGTTTTATCGTCATGAATGTAGGTCCGTATAAAATTTTGGGCCAAATCCGTCAAAGGGTTGACTGTCTGTCGGTCTGTATAATTTACTTTTGAAAAGAATCCTTCATCTCCACGCGCATGCGTACTGGTAGCAATCTTCTGTGCACGCTAAAGGAGCGAATGACGTCAGTTTGTTCTTGAGACGGCAAGAGTGAAACCTAACAGTGTGCGATTCTTTACCTAGATTTTTTTCAATCACTATAATGAAAAACCTTCTGATAGTCACTGGATTCTGGGTAACAGTAGGTTCGAATTTTTTTAGCCACGCGGTGGAAGGGGAAACGGCACCTTTTGGGTATACGAGAAAGTTTAGGGGAGAACATTCCCGCTGGTTTGAGTTATCGTGCCCATAGGTTGGGTTGGGTTTTTTGGCGCAAGAGCCATCCTTGGCCAAACTGTGCCACCCATAGGTTGGGACCCGCTGGTCCAAACGTTTTTGTTTCTGAGTTATCGTATTTAGAGAGATACAGACAAACAGACGTTACTACAAAAATGTCTTTTTCTTATCCAGGGAGGTCTAAAACGTGAAAATTCATCCAAACAAGGAGGTAGATTTTTTTTGGCGATTACGATACTTTCTCTTTGTGCGCTTCGTATACGAGAAAGCAAAGATAATTACAAGAAGGTAAAAAAAAAGGACAAGACTCTTCGAAACTCACGACTGATTGCATTTTAAAAGCAATATTCCGCCTTTCCATCAGACTCCCCACTAAAAGCCAAATCCTTTTCTAATGCGGCCACAGCTGTCAAACAGCGCTGTCATTCCCGCAGACAATGGCGCATCTCGCATTATCCCCCTCTCCCCCGAACGGAACGCCCTTCTCAAAAGATTATGACACTTTTATCAATTTGGGTGAGCGGCAGTCCTCTTCCGTGATCGACTTCAGCTTCGAGCAAAATGCTTTTAGATGTTGATATTTTACGGGCGAGAGCGAAACAGTTTGTTAAACACTTACACGTCCATACAACACAAACCGTATCGAAGAATTTTAGGTGCAGTTTATAAGGAGAAGGAGCTGCTAAAGTGGAAGAGAACTCGCCCGAAGTTAGAGTATTGAGAAAAGTGGACTGTGGTATTCTTTTTGTAGCTCTTTGATAGAAATGAATTCTTTCCCTGCCCCTTTAAAAGATCATCGCATCGTAAATCAAATCCAAAAGAGTTTAAAAACCTAGTGTTGATAGTCGTAAATAAAGGTTTAAAATGCAGTAGCGAAACGGGCGAATTAAGAAAAGACTTCAGACATGGGGATTTATTTAGATCAAAATGAAACACACTTAAAACGATTTGCGGAATCTGTAATTCGTGATGAACGCCTAGAAACGGCGTGTATAAGCGTACACCATGTAACAACACAAAATGTTCATTTTTTTTAAAATGGGGCTTCTGACGAAGATAAGTAAATATGAATTAAAATGTACTAAAACAGCAGTTCCCAACCTTTTTGGTTATGCGACCCCACCTGTTGTGTAAAAAATATTTTGAGGCCCTCTAACTGCATAGGCAAATAAAAAATACAAACAAATATATTATGCACGAATATGTCAGTAATTAGTTGAGTTTTCTGTAAAATTGTTAAAAATGTATTGTTTATAAATGAAAATAAAATGTTGTTTCTTAGCTGTCGCAATGCAATTCAACTCAAAAACAAGCGGTCAAGATTCAAAATAAAAAAAGCTCAAATGGGGTTTTTGACATTGTTTGTCGCCCACGAGAGATCCAATCTATCCTATTAAAATTCGAAGGTAAACAAACATATGCATCTATGTCCTTCTATCTTCTCACGAACCACGGAATCCTGAAACTAGCCGTACGTACCAAAAGACGGAAAATAATCCAAGTAATCCATTTCGACTATTTAAATTCCGAAATTGTAATTAGTTAAAAAGATATTAATTAAAAACGTCAGAATGAATGAATTCACGTGCTGCCATCTATTGGCAGCATGGTGGATTCATTCACGGCAGATTCTTTCCCCCCCCCCTATTATTAGTTTTGGCATCCGGTATCGCATTTTTTTTATTTATTTAACGGAAGTTGGTATTTCTTTTTGATCGAGTTTCTGTGTTTGGATTTATTAACAATGAAAAAAAAATCGTTTTCATGCTTTTTTTCTTTCTTTTTTTGTATTAAAGTGTTTCATAACGTTTGTTAGGGAAAGTAAGTGACAATATCTGCTGATTGTAGAGAAAAACGGAGGCGGGGCTTATGAAAATATATGGATCCCAAAATCTCACGTGACCTCACTTCTCTCCGCCAAGGAAAATCCAATTATTTGTGATAGCCGTGCAACGCCGGACCACTCAGCTAGTATCTAGATTAAAACTTGACAGTTTCAGCCTCAACTCACTTTCTACATTCAGTTTGTTTCTGTAGTTATGTATCAAAAACACAAAAGTTGTGAAAGCACGTTCACGCAGGTATGTGATCGAGAACCAAATCAAATGTCTCAGTGAAAATTTTGCAATTGCTGGATACTTTTGACGAACATTTATCCAGAACTGTACCAATGATATTGTTCTAAAAAACGATTTTATAGTCGTCGCATGATAGTTCAATTAACGAGTCTTCTTCATTTGATGGTGCTTTCACTTTCTTTACCCCTGACTTTGACTCATGACTAGTGTTCCGCAGCCCACCAATAAGCTATCCACGGCCCATGGGTTGGGAACAGCTGTACTAGAACATTAAACAAATCGTCGTGCATCAAATCTTGTCCAAGTAACAATGATGGAATTCCGCGACTTTAAAGTAACTTTACTAACTACCATAATACTTTCAGAAATGATGCGATCTCCGGAGTTTGTTAGTTTTAAGCCTCGTTCCAAAGTGATCTCTGGTCCAAGACACTGATTCATGGTTGTTCTAGGACTTACTTGGGGATTTATTGTCGTTCGGAATCCGACGAGCCGCGTCGTTCCTACTACGCACACACAATCTACAACAGCCTGTAGAAACTTGACTGATGTCTCGTCCGTCGACTCGCTGTACTTTGATGCCCGAGCATTTACCGACATTTCACCGGAACGGTCGAGCCACCCCCAAAAACCCTCGATAATCATAAATGAATGATACTCAATTCTATAAGCACCGTGGGGTTCTTCAAAACACTGAACCCACGATTTCTGGGCTTCATGCCCAATATTCTAAAATGACCGCGAAACTGGAGCTAAATTTTTATCTGAAAGTTTAAATACAATGCTTCACAGATGAAAATGATACTAACTCTACATTAGTTAGTTATACTAGCAGGAATGCCTCAACTTTTTCGAAAAAATGTCAACACCAGCATCATTATATATACAGGGTTACCACTTATATCCGTTACATCCCCCCCTTTAACTTCTAAACGGTGACAGCTTAGGCCATAAAGTTAGTGTCTAGGTATAGTAAAAAGGCTATGCGCAACTCGATGAGACAAGTTACAACGCCATCTATCGGTAAATTTTGGAATTAGCGGTCCTATCACGTAAACGGTGAAAGTTACGAGAAAAAAGTCAACCAGAAAGTTGTAGAACACTCTCGATTTAGTACGAAAAGATACCTTGCGCACATTAATACTCAAAGTAGAATGTAAAAAATGAACATTTGTTTCATTATGATTTTCAGCACTAAGGCGTCGTGAAACGCGAACGGAGCGAGAAATCCAGTCCAGAGTGCAAATGTGTATAGTGGCTAACGGAGAGAATTTTGAGAAATATAAATAAATGATCCAGAAGACAGGGACGTGTCTCAGTTTCTTTCTCCCACTCTTTATGACATGACAATTTTCGAAATCGTTACCAAACGAATGTTCATTTTTTGCATTCTATTTTGAGTATTAATGTTCTCAAGGTATCTTTTCGTACTAAATAGAGAGTGCTATGCAACTTTCTAATTGACTTTTTCCTCGTATCTTTCACCGTTTACGAGATAGGGCCGCTAATTAAAAAATTGGCCGATAGATGGCGTTGTAAGTTGTCTCATCGAGCAGCGCATAGCCTTTTTACTACACCTAGACACCAACTTTATGGCCTAAGCTGTCACCGTTTAGAAGTTGAGGGGGGGGTGTAACGGATATAAGTGGGAACCCTGTATGTATACATACACGAACAAGCCAGTTAATTTAGGAATTAAAAGTACGGGCGTATACATTTATAAATTAAAAGTACATGGAATAACACGAACAACGTATAAATTGTTTATGGTAAAAAAATACCACAGTTATTGATGCTGTGATCTCTCCTCTAAAAATATTGATTATTCCATAACCGGAGGAACACTGCATTTTTATGTAATGCAATAGTTTTAACCATTGAACTAAACAGAAACTAATCACTAATTAAGTTTAATTAGCTATTCACTTTATTTTCGGCGCTAAGTGAAGGAAATGGTCATTAACCTTTCAGTCAAAGGTCGGCACTTATATCTGCAAAGCGTTATAAAAATGAATGAATAAATAAACAACAATACTGAAAAAGTTGTCTTTTACAAATAATAGGAACATCCCAATACGCAATATGCTACTAAAAGAAAAAAGTTGTCGAGTGTAAGGCTAAGCGCATACAGGCAATTCCTTCCGCAACTAAACAGTTTAGTCGGGTTGCCTGCACCGCGCGATTTCACGGCGACTAAACTGTTTAGTTGCGACGGGTGCGCATACATGCGATTTTTAATCTCTTTCGATTCTCCATTTTTGGATGCTCTGGCTGTCTTTTCACGCACTGCGCACGCGCTGCGAGCTCCAAAATGATTTTTTTTATAGTGATACAATTTAGTTTTTCTCAAATTCATTTTCAGCTCACGAAGCTATCATTTCAATGATTAGACTGGATGGTGAACTTTCGTTTTCATTGATTTCTTTCTTTATCAAATGCTTTGATGATCATTACTAGTAATAGGCGAGTTCTGTACATAAGCCTATAATTCGAATTTATTAGGTTAATTTTAGGTCAAAACTGAAATCGTGCTCATTTCTGAATTGTTTTCGTTAGTTAAATACGTCCGTATCTTTTAAGTGCCAGCGAATTATCTTTAAGGCCTATAATTAACTCAAGAACTCGCTCTTAGCTCCTGTTCTATGTATTTAATTAAAAAATAATTACTCAATTTTTGCACTCTAGGTGCTGTACATATATTTCTTTATTTAAATTGCTTTTTTATTTATTGGAATAACTAATATTGCTTTATACATCGAAATTATTTACTGTTTATTAATTAATTACGTAATATTCATTAAAACTTTAAAATAAATCTTTATCTCTTGTGTTTGTTTTTAAACCCAATTTTTCTTAATTCGAACTTTTGGATACATCTAATTTTCATTGTGGATCGCTCAGTTTCAAATTAACCAAATTCGAATTTGATATCAATATTCAGTTTACAAATAGTTCGCGGAACAATTTATCAAAGTACATCAGTTTTTTCAGAGTAAAGTAGCCGACTACTACTCTACTGATAATAAAGGAGAATGTGTGTGTGTGTGTCTTGGCGCTCTACAGGCCAGACCACTGGACTTAGAGCACTAAATTTGGCACAAACATACTTTGGAGGGTGGGAATGTGCACCTCGGAGCCCTTTTTAAAAATTTTAATTAGAATTTTAATTAAATATTAATTAGAATTTTAATTAAATATTAAGCGAAATTTTGGCGTTTTTCCTTTATAACTTCCGAAAATATTACAGCATAACGCCATCTTGAAAGTGCAAAAAATTACCTTTTCAATGATATCAATTAAGTTGCCGTACAATATTTTCTCTAATTTTAATGAATTTTTAAAAATATTTTTTGGCATAATTTACTACGATACTTTTCATTGTTGCAACGCAATTCAAACAGTTTTCATTGTTTAAACAAACATTTAATTGCGTGTTTCTCCATCATTGTTGAAAGATAAGGCAATATCTTAATGTTTAATGCTATGTTTTAATCAGCACATTTTCATCCAGTTAATATGAGGCTGGAAGTAAAATGTACCGCGCCATTTTAAAGTTAAAATCTAATATATATTTTGCAAGAGGAATAAGAGTGAAGTTGATGCCAACAATGTGTAGTTTGATGTTGCATGACTTGCCAGTCACTTGACTCTATTAGGGACGTTCATGCAGACAACGAACAGAACAGGTGTAAATCTACTGAAAGAACATGGATTAAATGTCTATCACAATTTGAAATTGTTAAGGGAACCATGTATATTAAATTATGCATAAGAGATTCCATTGAAATTATATTCCCGGTGAACAAGCTAGTCGCCGAAGATGGCTAGTACACAATGAATACGAAAAACATAGAATGCGACACGATTCTAAATATCACTAGCTCATTCCAAAATGCGCGCATCACTATAATTAAAATATTTTGTCTATTATTGAAGTATATTGAGTAAATAAATGTTTCATATTTAACAAATGTTAAAAAAAATATTTCATAGTTTTCAAATGTTTATAGCATAGGTCACATGAGTTAGATTAAGTTTGCCCAAGTGACAGCTTCTCTTGTGACTCAAAATTTTCTTTTCACTACTACGTTTTCATTGAAGTCTTTTAAAAAGTCCTATTCAATGATATCTCATTCATCGCTTAGTTGAGAAAAAGGGATGTTGACAAAGAGAGATAAATAATATAAGGGATAAAATTAAAATTACTGATTTCAAAGCATCTGAAATATCAACTAAGAAAAGACCAATTAAGCTAATTAAAATTATGTAATAAAACACATGCATTATTAATAAAAATGGAGTAACAAATATTAAAAGTATGCAAATTTATTATTTATTTTAAAAGTAATAACTGATAATAAATATAGTGCAAGCCTTCTTTCTATACACTGAATCAATAATTCCATATCAATACTAATAATCTCAGCCATTTTTAGAGCTAAATTATTTTAAGAATAGCACACGCTTCTTTAAAACGCCGTTAAATAAAGCTTCGCGCCAATTTCTGAGCTCGCTTTGTGACCTTCACCCCTTGAATGAACAGAGCAGAGCAACTGTTTAGTTGAATGTATGCGCGCTCCAGTAGAAACCCATGTACTTTACGATAGTTGTGCGTTTCTTTAATCAAAAGACGATCGCTGTGGTTTTACGACTGTTTAGTTGCCGAAATATAAAGTTGCATGTATGCGCACTCTAACTTGAGCCCATGGTCTTTTAACATGCAACTAAACTGTTGCCCGATTAATAATTGCATGTATGCGCATAGCCTAAAAGCTGTTTGTGAAACTGAGTAGAAATAGAAATTAGATATAAAAAAAATGTCAGCGGTTTCCCTTGAGCTTTAATTATTTGAATTTCAGCGCGGGGGATTCGAGAAGGAAATCTAAATTGGGAGGGGGAGGGAAAGGATGACTAAGCTAGTCGATCAAGAAGCGGAGGTTCATTTTCCAAGATTTCGCGGTCTGGTAACCATGGTTAGATCAAAACACGGTTCTCTTTCAAAAGGAGGTGCGTAATGGTGAAAAGGAAAGGGAAAAAAAGAAAGTGATTTGAAAAAGAACGAAAATTATGGGAAAAAGGACGTGGGATAATTTCTCAACAGCAGATTATGGATAGCAGAAATAAATTATTTTGCTCATTGTCTTTCCATACAGACTTGCTGTTGAAAATAAAGATGCAGGGAAATAATTATTTACACTTTTAATTCTGGAGCCTAATGTAGCGCTTAATGAAATGGAGCTTAAAATAATAAGTGAAGATGATACTCCTTATTTTAATGTGAACTGTATTTTAGAAATTTGATTAAAATCCTCTCTCCGTAGCATTTAAAGTTTTGTTCGTTTACTACCATGTGTCGCTAATTTTGCGGTTTTTACAGATAAATTAGGAATACTACGGAATTCTGTATTCAAATATATAAACAGGGGTGATTACCACTAAATTTCGTACCAGCGTGTCGTAAAAATTTGACATAATTTCGAATAATTCAGAATGTCAATGTGATACACATATATACATGCACACAAAAAAAATAGACTACTTTCGCACAGCGTTGCCCGTGGCATAATGACTTTAACAAAATAAACAAAAGCCCAAAGTTTTGAAAACGAAATCAAAATATATATATTATTGATTTCGCCCTCGATTTTCAGTGGAAGTACAAGCAGGAACTTGAGCGAGATGAATAACCTGTTTTTTTAACTAAAGATATCAGCATAAATGCGCGACTATTAAACAGTATACCATATAAAAAGTATATATTCATAAGTTTATAGTATAAAACAAATAAATCAAATGACTCTTGGATCAGTAAAATGAAGTAATTAAGATTAGCTGATGCAATAAAATGATCAAGAGTATGACGTGACTTTCGCTTGGTACCGCCAGCCAATCGGACAGCAGAAATGCATTCTGGGAACTAATAGTAACCTTGGGTCGATAAAAAGCTTCGTCG
Organism: Araneus ventricosus; assembly: GCA_013235015.1. Taxonomy (NCBI): domain Eukaryota; kingdom Metazoa; phylum Arthropoda; class Arachnida; order Araneae; family Araneidae; genus Araneus; species Araneus ventricosus. The sequence continues at coordinate 103,119 of BGPR01003307.1, read as the reverse complement.
ATTCGGATATGTGAAATCAAATGTTTTGAACTGATCAATAAAAAAATTCATAGAAAATTGGGGGAAAAAGATATTTTAACCATTCTTGTTTTAAAACAGGGATAAATATTCCGGTTTATACCTAAAAAAAATTGAAAATGATAGCGTTATTAGAACGTCTGATGCAAGAAAAGAAGAATTGAAAGTTAAAAATATGAAGGAAAAGTGATAATTAGTTTAAAATTTCCCAAAATTCAGTAAATTATGTTGGAAATTCAAAATAAACTTCACTAGAACGAAAATTGTTTGCTCTATCCGATGGTGCATTGATTGTTTTTCAACGATCATTAGAAAAGATACTACAGCCGTAAACGTGTCAAAAATGACCCCAAACAACACAATACATTAAATGAAAAATTTTCTAGATTAAATTTCAAAATTCTGGCTTCGAGGTGTATTGAGTCACTATTACGTCTACATGTGTGCCAAATTTCATAGCGGTACGTGCGATAGATTCGTCGGGACATCGCACACAAACATTGCCTTTTATAAGAATAGATGCTGCTTCACTCGTGGTTATCCGTTTATGTTTAGTCATTATAGTATGATAAGTACCTTGCGAAACACTATTTGTTATGTTTGAGGTTTTTTACTAACTGCTTTTAAAGTTCTGATTTGGGTGTTGGTAAATGAGTTCTGTTTTTTAAGCTATTAAAACTAGTTTTTTCATAAGATGTGGTGAACGTTTTTATTTTGGTAAGTTTCGGTTTCATAAAAATAGTCCTTTCTTAAGATTTGAATTTGATTTTGCATTATTTTTAATTAGACAAAACGAAAGTAATCGTTAAAAGTAAAGTTATTTTTTCATGCTATGGATTTAGAATAACTTGGTTTTTGTTAAAAGGGTCCTTTCTTAAGATTTGAATTTGTGGTGCATTCTATTGGGAAACACTATTTGTTTGAATTCGATATTAGTCATTAATTTTGATACATTTTGCAAAGCGAAAGTTAGTGTCAATTGATTCATCAATTCTGTTTTTCAGGCTTTTTTTTTGTTTGCTTTTTAAACACTCTGCCAATGTGCATGAGATTTTGCGATAGATTCGTCTGGACATCGCACACACGCAAACATTGCCTTTTATAAATATAGATGATGAGGAAAAACATGGGAGAAACTCAACTTAACCAGCGGGAGTGTTCTCCCCTAAACTTTCCCAAAAAGGTGCTAGTTCCCTTACCTCCGCGCGAATAAAAAAATTCGAACCTACTGTAACCCAGAATCCAATGACTATCAGAAGGTTTCTCATTGTAGATTAAAGTGATTTTAAAATATTCACGTTAAGAATCAAATTCAAAGAGATGCGTGCGATTAAATGCGCACCGATTTTCTACTCTTACCGTCTCAAGGACAAAGTGGCGTAATCCTTCCGCGTGCACAAGCATTACTACCAGAGATTGCTACCAGTACGCATGCGCATGGAGTTAGTTTCAAAAGGGAAAAAAGTATGCGATTATACTGACCGAAAGACAGTCAGCCCGTTGACGGATCTGGCCCAAAATTTTATACGGACCTACATTCATGACGATAAAACTGTATTCCAAATTTTAACCATCTAGCTATTCAAGTGTTTGAGTAGCTAGATGGTCTTCACATAACCGTGGACAGTCAGATTTTCCGTAGACGGATTTTGTCCAAAATTTGATAGAAACCCACAAATTATGTGTCAAGATCACATACTAAATTTCATCCCCGTAGCTCTAATAGTTTTCGAGTTATCGTGATCACAGACAGACATAATTCCAAAATTGTGTTTTTCGGACTCAGGGAGGTCTAAAACGTGGAGATTCGTCAAAATCTCGAGTTCGAATTTTTTGACGATTACAACACTTTCTCTTTGTATACTTCGTACACGAGAAAGAAAAAACACCCTTTCCCCCAACTTCTATAATTCGAATTAGCTCAAAAGCAATCACTTGGATAGAAAAAGCCCAAGCTAAAGAAAAACAGCAAAGAACAATCTATAAACAGGAAATGGGAAAGCAAATATTAATCGCACAGCAGGCGAATAGAAACAGTAAGCACACATGAGTGAAATAACAATAGGTAGTCAACTAGGGTAAAACTGGAATGCCACCGCCTCAGGAAGTATGGCAGTAACAAACGGAAACTCATATCAGATCTTAAAAATAAATAAATAAAAAAGATGAAGTCCATTCTGAGTTTCCGGCACAGAATCGGGACATTTTCTCAAAGCAGAGGAGGAGAGTAAGAAATTACCCCGGAGTTCTATCAATCACGTACTCGCAGATTCAATCCTAAGTCACGTCTTCGTCTAATACCCCAAAACAAAGAAACGATTCGGAATAAGCAACTGACGACAACGGTTGTTACTTTTGTCTCATGACAGAGGAACAGATAATTAATTATTATTTTTTATTTCGTTGTCTTTTAAGATTTAGGACAGATGTTTCATCTTATCAAGTAGTTTATGCAATACTAGCTGCGAATGCATGGGTGCACTGAAGCATGGCAAATTATTCCACGGAGAAAAAACCTAAACATAGAGCATTCATGTCACAATAATTTTATTGTAATTCTTAACTCTAATTCAGTGGCGACTGGGGGCAGAAGGGGCCTGTCTTAAGGGGCGCCATGGAGTTAAAAATGAGTGCACTAGGAGAAACCCTAAACATACAACAATCATGAAACAATGATTTCATTTAATTTTTAACTCTTAATTCAGTGGAGACTGAGGGCAGAGTGGGCCTGTCTTAAGGGGCGCCATGGAGATAAAAATGAGTGCACTAGGAGAAACCCTGCACATACAGCAATCATGTAACAATACTTTCATTGTAAATTTTAACTCTAATTCAGTGGCGTAGCGACCGAGGTGCAAGTAGGTAAAGATGCCCACGGCGGCAATCTTAAGGGGCGCCATAAAGACAAAAGATTAGTGAATTTTTTGTCACTTTCTAACACCAAAAATTATGAGCGGCAGAAAAAGTAATACCATTCCCCGGGCACCATTTACAATCGCCAAACCATCGATTACGACTGGGGGCGAAAAAACCATATTAACCCTATAATGACAGTTTGGGCGGTCTCAGGCGCTCAGGTAATTTTTACATCAAGACTAAGAACGCCAGTCCCGGATGCCTGGCTAGATTTGAGGATGAGCAGGAATTGAAAAACGAACGCGGTGATTAGTACCGATGATGGAAAAATTTCACGAGTAGAGGACCCAACTACATTTATAACCAGCGGGAGTGGTCTCCCCTAAACTTTCTCGTATACTCCTAACACATGTAGAGAAAACTAGAATAATAAAAGACGTCAAATAAACTTCCGTCGCAAGTAAACCAAAGTTGGAACCACGCGTGGTTTGAAGGATCAAAACAAATTCAAATCCTCTGCTCATTCTTTTGCGCAACAGGACCTGGCGAGACTCCCTAAATGTTTGCTTCCTTACAAAATCACTCCAGAATT
>BGPR01003307.1:85286-95646 GCA_013235015.1 Araneus ventricosus | reverse complement strand
ACTTAAATGTCTTACACACACTAAATTACATTTGGTTGTTTAGGGGAAAAAAGACAAATGCATCTGCTCAATGATGCGCCTATGATGAAAGAAATCTAGACAGCGAAAAGACTATTTGTGAAATGGGAAAATCGATAAGGTAAAGCACATAGGTAATTAATAATAATTAATAGGTGTTTCGGAGAGAAACAAATTGAATAAATTCGCATTTAAGAAATACATTTATTCAAAACAAAATTAATTTGTTGGTATAACTCAAAAAGAGATGACTGAAAAACGAAACATTTCTAAAAGGCCAGTTCCTATTTTTAACTCATCACTCTGGTTTGTCGTAACAGAACGAAGAAAAATTAGTTCGTGGTATGAAGAAAAGTCCTTTCAATATCCCGTTTCTCTAACAATTTCCAGTTTTTATCAATTACGGTCGATCGTCTGGACCCAGACAAGCCGAGAGAAGGGACAGGAGGGACACAATCCTCGTAATCAAGGAGCAGAGGAAACGCTGGACCGGAGTAAGGAAAAAAAAAAATTGTTTTTCGAAAATATTTTATTTTTATCCATGGGAAATGGGTATGAATTAAACTATATTTTTAAATTTATTTTCTCTGAATATAAAACTCACACATTCTCATTATTTTAATTTAAATTACAGAAGGTGGCTAGAAGTCAGATTTTCTCAACAATACCCATTTTTAAAAGATACCAATTTTTTTAGCTGAAATCCGGACATGCCGGGGGGTGGGGGGGGTGGAGGGTCGGAGTATAGTATAAAATCCGAAAAGCTGCCTACTAACAACCGACTTTCACCTCTAGCACAAAGTCTGAGGAAGTGAGAAAAAATTTAAGACGTCAGAATGGCAAAGAAAATTTTAACGTAGGACTACGTTCCTTTGTTTTTTTATTTCTTAATCACATCTGAGTCAGATCTGAGATATTGTTGGCAAAATAAAAGTCCGTCTTAGAAAGGCACAAATCTTCTATTTTTTTTTGTAGTTAACTGAAAACACATAATAATTTTAAAAACAGCATTTAGATGCAAAACCAAGCACAACTGCAAGTACAAACAAAATCATTTTTCTTCATCGAAATAAAAAAATATATATATGCATGCTTTATTCTGTAAAAAAGACAGAATAAACAGCAGATGATCTCAATACACTTGGATTAACCTTACTATTTTGATAGAAAAGTATCAAACCGTTTTGATCAGAGATCAATTGAAAACGTCTTGAGACACAGTGGTGGATTTTGTTCATATGAGGACACATACGTAAAATTGCTTTGAGGCCTCCTCACCCTACCCAATGTAGCAAATTCGCCGTCACCTTGGCATATGATGGACGTCGAATGGGTTTTGAGGCCCCCTAGACTCTCGAGGCGAACGTCTCTAACACCTGTGCGAAAAACCGCCACTGTTGAGACAAAGTATTGCTGGAGGCAACGGATATTTCAGCAGTCAGAGCAGGCAGCATACCATTCATAAAGCTAAGGTAAAGCGAAGCTTCTTAATTAAAAGAGAGTAAAAAAGGAACGCCAATATGAAGCGGAGCGAGCATCCCTTTAAGGTCGAACCCGCACAATCGTGCGGATTAGACACTAGCTAGCATTTCTGCTTCCTGGAGAGTTGTATTTAATAAATGCCGAAAAGGAACGACTGTTCTAGTTTCCAGAATATCAACAGTATCTAGTTTTCTCAAAAGACGGCAGAGACAGTCCATATTTCAATGATAATTGCGTTAAATCTGTTCGCAAAAAATTCGCGCCAAAAATTAGAATTATTTATCTGTCGCAATTAGCTAATTTTTAATACATATGTAATTGCTTAGATACAAATTGTTAATTTAATGTTGAAATAATTGAAAAATAGGAAAATATGTTAGTTAAGATTTAATATAATTGCTCTTTAGACGTAATATTTGTTTACCCGCACGATGGTGAGGGTTCGGCTTTATTTGAGCTCACTGTCCGAAAATCGACTTCCTTTCTGTGGTGTCTTCTCGCTTGATCCGATGCATACCTCGGTGTTGTGTTTTCTTACGATTGTAACACTAAGTAACGACCTTAAGATCTAAGACTGAAGACCTCACCCTACCCAATGTAGCAAATTCGCCGTCAACTTGGCATATGATGGGCGTCGAATGGATTTTGAGGCCCCCTGGATTCTCGAGGCGAACGTCTCTAACACCTGTGCGAAAAACCGCCACTGCTGAGACAAAGTATTGCTGGAGGCAACGGATACTTCAGCAGTCAGAGCAGGCAGAATACCATTCTTAAAGCTAAGGTAAAGCGAAGTTTCTTAATTAAAAGAGGGTAAAAAAGGAACGCCAATATGAAGCCAAGCGAGTATACCAGCGATTACACGCAAAGCGCTAGCAGCCCTCGCTTGATTAGTGACCACCGAAGCATGACCAATTAGCGCAATTACGAGCGCTTTTGCGATAAAGGGCCATTCGCACTTTATGCAAAAGGAGATTAACTGTGCCAAGAGAAGCTCAACGCATCGCAATAATTCTCCGAACAAGACGTGGCCGAGAACACCTCGCCTGGCCTCCAAAGAGAGAGTTCGAGAAGGTAAACAAAGAGCGTGGCACGCTACGGCAAAGCGCAGAGCATTCTGGGAGGAGGCATTGTTTTCTGTTTATCTAAGCCCATATTTATGTTTTTGCAGAAGAATCATGGCAAACAATCAAGAAAAATCATCAGCGGCCAAACGAATTCTTGGCGCAGAAAAATAATGCATCGTCGGATGCCATCAGGAAAAAAAAAAAAAAGGGGGGGGGATGGATACACTATTCTGCAAATAAAGCCAAATAGGAAAGGGAGAAAAAAAGCAACAAATCCGTTTTCCTAAGAAAAAAGAAAAGTGGCAATAATGGATCGGTGATTTCTGGGAGTAGGGAGCAGGTTAAAAGCAAAAACAAGGTCGATAATAAATCCATCGGTGTGTATAATAATGGAAGTGGCACGACGTTCTGACGCGATCCCTTTGTCCCCATAATATTTGATATAATAAAACAAAAAAAGAAACAAATTCAAAGTTCTATGTGACAAAGCGATTTAATAGGAATGGAGAAGAGAACAACAAAAAATAACAGCGACCAATGGCGAATCAAGGATTTGGGTCTAGGGGGGATGAGTTCATATAAAATGTTGTATCGCCGTGACGAATGTAAAACCTCATGGCATCTGCAAAACAAAACACTTTAATTTTGCAGACTTTACTCACCTGACAATAAGAATCATAAAGAACACTACAATACTTTCGATAATTTAATAAAAAATACAATGAAATAACTAGCCAAAAAATGTTTTCAACTTCGTCAACGCTACAAGTACGAGCGGAATGACTACAAAAGTGGGGAAATTTTCGAGCCTGTCATGCCAGGAAGCAATATTGTCCCGATTTTTTTAAAGGGAAAATTAAGAACAAATATAACAATAACAATAGCTGTAGTGATTTTAAATAAAATCATGAAATCTGTTTTAGTTCGGCAGGGGGGGGGGGGGCTGCCGCCCCATAACACACCCCCTGGATTCGCCACTGATGGGCTATACAGGGTTAGCCTAAATGATTCTTCAGGTTTCAAAAGACTGTTTATTTACAAGTATACGACGTACAAAGATGGATGATACATGAAAAGATACATACATTCACCAAGTTTCTGGTATATACTACAAATGACCAGGTGCAGCTTTTCCGTATTTGCGTAGGAATTCACGCTGAACGCTGGTAACAGAAGAACACTTCGCATATTCCAACGACAAAAACTCTTCTCCTGCAATGCCGCCATCTTACACAGTGCCGCTACAGGGCTGCCATCTAGCGAACTACGAGGCGGGCTTTTAAACTTGGGGAGTGTATGTATCTTGTCAGGTATCCCCCGTCTTTGTAGGTCGTATACCTCTTAACACACAGTGTTTTGAAAACCGATGAATCATTTAGGCTAACCCTGTATTTTAGTAGGCGAGTTAATGCCATAAAAGTATGAGTATTTTCGAGTATTGTAAGCCGGGTGACTTAATAAAAGACAAGAAGAACGTCTTAAGAGATGACAAGAATAATTTTATCTTAGCTTGCCAGTTTGGAAATGGACACTAAGTCTAACGGACACTCCATTTAAACGATTAAAGCCCCCCTCCCCTCTTAAGGAGCTAAGTAGTGGGGCTTCCATCCACCCTGTAAATTGCTTGACAACTGTTACTTTTTTATAATCATAAGTGTGATGATGATACCGATTCCTAATGAAGAAAGGCAATAATAGGCACTAAAGTTGACTGGAAAAACGCTGTTTTCGAAATACAATACGGTTCAACTCGGTAAAGCTGCTATTTTTCTTTTTAGAATTTTATTCTAAATATAAAAAGATATCAGATTTTTTGACTTTAAAAAATTTCAGCGATCTTTCCCATTTTTCGCTTGAAGAGAAATGTTCTTTTTTAGAATTGACCAGCATTTGCTATTAAAATTATAATACTGAGTGCTGGTGTTACTGATTTTAGACAGAACTGATTTTGGGGAATTATTGAATTTAATGTAGCCCGTTTCTGAAACTTCAACGCTATGAAATATTTATTAAAGCTCTTCAAATACTGTTTTGTAGGCTTGTTTTAATTAAAAATATAATCTCCTTTAATGCTGGTTAGATAAGTAATTCCATACACAAACATCTTGGAATTATTTTACTAATTTCTTAAAATACTTCGATAATCCTTTATTAAAAAATTAACTTTTGATTGGTTCTTAAGAATATTGCAGAGGGAAAATTTTCGACTTTGATTCAGTTTACTGCTGCCATGTATAAAGAAACAGTATTCCGAAATTATATTCTTCTGCAGGTATTATGAGTACTGCAGTCACTTCCTCTGCAGCGAAGAAGTGCTGCACATGTCACGCCTTCCAACAAAGCGCAAAGAACTGTTAAGAACGTAAGGCTATTCTGCGGATCATGCGAAGAACGCCACCCAACCCACACATGCTGTATCAACAGAAATATCCGGCCCTGCTGTATCAACAGAAAATAACATATTGAAAGGGACGCGATTCGATATTCATCAAAAGGCAACTGATCCAAACTGCCCTAGCTACCAGCGTGAAATTAAAAAGTACCAGAGAACAAGAGATTACTGAGCAACCACAAGCCCTGCAAACCCAAGCACCAGCCAAGATACCAACAAACAAATGAACAATAGTCAAAATCCTTCCCTTCTGAATTTTCATTAGAACATCAACCGGAACAAACAAGGAAAAAGTACATTCTTTTCAATGGTCCTCCGAGAACGACTCAGCAAAAAAAATTTGAATTCACAAGCTATAATTTTTATATACTCCTTTCTATCTTTAAATAGATTCATTAAATAATTCCTTTCTCTTTTCTACACTTCATTTATACCAAAATATTTTAATCTGCAATCTTTATATATTTATTTATGATTTTTTAAATACATATTTTTTATATATATTTTGTTTCTTTAATTTATCTCTACTTTTCTATTATATTTATTGTTATTGTATATTCATTTTTACATATGTATGATATTTTCATAGTATTTACAAATTTATTTATTTATGCTGTCATATTTATTGTTATTTATATATATTTTATAAAGCTGTAAAGTTGTTTCCCTGACATACTAATCTTGGCGACAAAAGGAACCCAACTCTACTGGGAGCCAGTAACTTCATGAACCTTCTAGAGATTACATCACATCCTGTGTAGTGACGTCACTTCCTGTTGAAAAGATATAAAAGCAAGCTCTCAAACCAGTCAGTTATTCCCCACTGTGCTCCAGCCTCGGCCTGAATGGTCCACCAGCAAGCTTTATAAGCAACCAGCTCCTAAATGACCCTCTTTTGCCTGCACTTCGCCGCTATGATCACGGCACTAATTTCGCTGCTCTGAATATTACAGTCCACGACATCTTACTGTAAAGCCAGGTCGTACGCAGGATGCTGTTACAGAAGATAGTCCCCTCTGATGGGACGGGAGCTCCATCAAACATGTTCTTATCCAAGAGTAGTCAGTTATTGGACTGCTGTCTATCTTTATATGCTGCTGCAAGATTCTTTTCTCACTCCTTCACTGATCCACGTCAATTCAGGACATTCATCGCAAAGATCAGCCAACGCAAGACCATGCCGGATCGAGGATAAGCAACTCTGCGGGGGACTGGGCGCTCCAACACCCATCTCCTAGTAAGAATTAGGCAGTTGAAGTTTGATCAGCAAGCGAGCTAATAAGAAACTTTTGAGAGCTATTGGAAATAGTTTTTAAATATTTCTCCTGGATTCGCCACTGCAACAGATATTTCACAAAGAATGTCTTTTATGATGAAGTTTTTTAGTTCATACAATTTCGGGCCTTTATTGTTTAATGTTACTATACATTTGCATCGAAAATTTACTACAAATTATTATTCTTTTTATTTCTTACGCTCTCCGCCAATGTGCATTAGATTTTCAACCACAACTTTTGTTAGTAAATCTGTGAAAATCAGATCTGGGATATTGTTGGCGGGTTAAAAATCTTCTAGTAATATATATAGTAGCTCAGTTTCCGCACCACTCATCAGAAATAGGTTTATAGGCACTGCGCTCATATACGACATGGAATAAATTGGGACACAAATGCGCGATCCGTGTCAGTATTTCCCGCAGTTTAGTTTTAGTTATATTAACGTCCCGTTTTGAAGCAACACGAGGGCTATTTTGGGACGGACCTCGTAATTTTGAATCTCGGTCAGATGAAGAGGACGACACCTGAGCTGGCACCCCCTCTCCAAACTTCCACGCCACACCAGCGGGAGGACGTTTGGCCATTACGTATGATTTGGCGTGCAAAGGGCCCCATACACGGCGGATCTTTGGTGGAATCGGGTTTCGAACCTGGAACCCTCCGGCCCCAAAGCCTTGACCTTACCACTAGGCCACCGCGGCCACTCTGGGTGCTCACGAACAATCAACAGAACAGACACACATGTGCTTTAACACTCGCATTTTAGTTTGTTTTTGTGAACTTCTTTATTTAATTACTTTTTTTCTCTTCCTTGTTGATATCTGTACATTTCATACTCATTTTTCTATCCTTTCTACAGATTCTGTTTGTATATGGTTTTATTTGATACTCCCCTTTGTTTCTTGTATATTATCCCGGATTTTTAGACCCCTCTCCAAACTTTCGCATAACCAACGGGAGGACGTTTGACCACTATGTATGATTTAACGTGCAACAGGCCCCATACACGGCGGATCTTCAGTGGAATCGGGTTTCGAACCTGGAACCCTCCGGCCCCAAAGCCGAGACCTTACCACTAGGCCACCGCGGCCCCAGTATTTCCCGCAGGTTTCCACGGCGTAGTTAATTTAATGATTAGTTAAGACTAAAACATGATTGAAAAACTCGTTTTAATAAGGTTATTTGGTGCTTTTCCGCGAACGGGACCCCAACGGAAGAAGTACATTTTGTTCTACTTTGAAAAAATATAAATCTTTTAGATGTTTCAATTATTTATTAGTAATCAGCAAAATTTATTAAATAGCAATTTCCCAAAAGTAGGGTTGAAAAGTTTAAGGTAAACAAGGAATTTAGAGATGAAAATGGATAAATATTGTTTTGTTTCTTTAAGAATTCTAAATTATATAAACATAGTTTTAACTAAAAATAATTTGCTACTTACATGATTTTATCAGTCAGCCAGAAAAATTGAATGACAGTGCAATATTTGAAAATATTTTTTCCCTTTCAAAGCAAGTTCCACACGTGTGTTGATACAAGTTTAATCGTAGATAACTATCCAACATATCTTTATCATTTTATAGTTCCTGGACACTTGAGTGGACAATTAAAATGAAATGAGTGATAACACAAAAGTGTGCCAACTTCTAGAAGGTAAAAGATTAAATTTTTTTTTTACTTTAATATGTCTGATTATTATCTTTTATGTTGCCACTTCAGCACGTGTAATTATTTTCTTCAGAAATAATTATCTACACCTTGTGCTCTAGGAATAGGAGAAATAAGAATCATAGTGGTTTGTGTTCAATCTTTTTCTGGTTCACTTGAAAGTTTAAAAATAAACATGAACCAGCAGATAACTGATTACTTGAAACAATTGGGGACTAACTGATTTTTCGGATTAAAAATCATTTAAGAATAATTCGTGCCATAGGAGCGATATAAAACAAAGAAACAATTATATTAAACAAAAAACTGTATATGCTTTTATTGCACGTTTGAATTTTAATTTAACGACTAGAACGCTTTCGGTTGATCGTATTTGGATAATCGATCCTCTGCTGTACACATACGCAGGATACAGAGTATCGTAAGGTAAACACTTTATTAAAATCTTCCTTAGAAGCAGAGCAAATGCTATAAAACAGGTCTTTTTCGTGTAAATCAAGCGGGAGTGCTCTCCCAGGGCCTGATGTTTTGGTTGATCGTATTTGGAAAATCGATGCTCTGCTGTACACATACGCAGGATACAGGGTATCGTAAGGTATGCAATTTATTAACATTTTTCTTTGAAGCAGAACAAATATTATAAAATAAATATTTTTCCTTTTCCTGTAAATCAAGCGGGAGTGCTCTTCCAGGGCCTGAATGAAGAAAACTGAATATGCAGTTTGGACGTCTCCCTCTCGTTCGTTTGGGTCCAAAATTTGATGCTAATTGATAAGTTTGATGACAAGACAACACACCAAAATATGTGACTTTATTTTTGTTAAAATAAAGTCACTACGTATTTGAACAATCGCGTTCAAGTGCACGGAAATATACAGATCGACAGACGGGCATATCTCGTTTACGTGTTTGATACAAATTCCGATATAGGTGTACAAAATCCGATATGCTGAATTACATTCATCAACCTATTTCCGTTTTTACTTTCTTGTATATGACAGGGGTGAAAACAGCAAAGATACAAAAAAGAGGAAAATTCACGAGAGTAGCTACATTTTTACGTGAATAGCGACATATATTAAGGAAGAGATAAGTAAATACTTATTAATGAATGATTTACTCATCACAAATAAATTAGGAAACAAATATGGTGTTGCTTACAGCCATGTATGAATTTTTTCAATTACAAATACTTATTTTTAGCATTATAAAATCAATGTTTTTTTACTCACTTTTTTAAAAGATACAATTAATAAATAATGTTTTATAATATCTATAATTTTTATAAAATACATATAATAAACCTAAAATATATAAATCAGATTTTACTTTATAAAAGAAAAAGGCACAAAAGAGTCCTGCATAATTATAGTTTACAAATAATACAAAATATACAAAAAAGCGGAAAATCGCGGATCCGCGGAGGATTTTCACCCCTGATATGAAGTATACAAATAGAAAGCATTGGAATCGTCAAAAAATTTGACTTCGAGATTTTGATGAATCTACATGTTTTAGACCTCCCCGAGTCCGAAAAACAAATTTTGGAATTATGCCAATCTCGGTCTGTGAACACGACAACTGAAAACAGTTTGAGCTAGATTGATGAAATTTGGTGTGTTGTCTTTAAACCATATTTGTAGATTTCTATCAAATTTCGGACGAAATTCGTACACGAGACGTCTGTCTTCTTGTCTCTCCATGTTCATGTGAACGCATTAACTCAAAAATTTAAACTTCTAGATAAATAAAATTTTGTTCACAGTTTTATCATCAAAATTGTATATCCTTATCAAATTTTGGACCACATCCGTCGAACAGTAGACTGTCTGCCGGTCTACATATTCGCATAAATGTGAACACGATAACTCCAAAACGCAATGACTTAGATGAGGAACTTTTAACCTTTTTCCCCTCGCGTACCCCTTGATTAGTCTTCTTATTTTTGCGTACCCCCAACTGTCATATCCCCCCTCCAACCGTCCATCTACACAAAGAAGTTATTTATCATTAATGTTAAAGACTTAGGTAAGCTTAAGAGTCAAACGGCTGGAATTTATAGTACTTGTAGGACTTATTTTTGATTTTATACTGCAATCCATTTTTACAATATTTTTAGTTCAACGTCACAACAGACGAAATAAGTATTGTAATAATTTCGCATTAACTCATAAGGGTAGTTAAACTTCCTTTTACTTTGTTTTTTCCTTATTCTGAGGGTAGGTTTAGGACTTACATGACTTTCATTTTTACTTTTTACACGAACTTGGGGACACAAAATTCTGTAACATTACCTCTGACCCACGAAGTCTTAACACTTGGCTCAACACACAGTGGATCTTTAATGGAATCTGGTCTCGATCCTGAAAAGCTCCAGCCCCGAAACGAAACCTTATCACAAGGCCACCGCGACCCCGAACCGTGGTCAGGATGGCAACCGAGTCTGCGCATCCACTCCT
>BGPR01003307.1:54548-74831 GCA_013235015.1 Araneus ventricosus | reverse complement strand
CTAGTTGTTTTTTTTTATATGCAAGATAAAATTGAGTTAGTTAAATTTCCACATTTTTAACCATGAAACAGTTAAAAATCTTATTTGCTAATATTAGATGACTTAAAATCCATGTGCAGTTTGTGTAATATATTTCAATGAATTAAGTAAATAAAATTTGATGCAAAAATATTAATATTTGAAAAAAAGTAGTAAGAATTTAGAAATTGAATTTTTTTAAAAAATTTAAATTTCACTTAACAAACAGATCAAAATGATTTTTTTCTTTAAGATGTCTATTGATCTTTCTTATGTTTATTAGTATGAAAACTTTTAATAATACTTCAAATAAAAAATATTTTAGAGGTAATGTGTCCACTGAATCTAGATATTATCATGATGCCTAGCATGAATTCATTCTCCTCAAGAAAGAAAATACATTTCTTCTTCCAAACACTGTCATCACTAAATATGCTTTAAAAAAAAAAAAAAAAAATAAAAATAGGATTGAGAAGTGAAGTGAAATGAGCTTTTATAATATAGGCTGACCATAAAGAATGTGGAGGTGTTTGGAGCTTTATTGTAATCTTCACCGAAATGTAACAAATTTGTCTACCTATTCCAACATATGATTTTGACCTAGGCGAATAAAAAATGTTTAAAATTTCTCTACCAACTGCAATATGGTGCTGTATACACAGTTCTAGTCAATTAATTAGTCAAAAATTACAGAATATAACAATTTCCAGTTCATTTTTTATTTTCATTGTTGATAAGTAATACGTAACTGAAACGAAGCAACAGCAACTGAATGCTTATTGCATGCACAGTTTTATCATATACATAACGATAAACAAGTACAAAAAATTTGAAAGCTCTATCTAAAAAGGGAAAAAGGCCTCAGCATTTTGAAAACATGAAAGTGAAGAAAAGTCAGATGTAGAGAAAAAGCCAGGTAATATTGTCATTTGCACATGTTTATCATTTGGTCATCATAAATAAAAGCCTAAATAACTTCTATAATATTAGAGGTACGAATTTGAAATTTTCATACAATAAATAGAAAGATAAGATCAACAAAACAAGCCAATAAAATAAAAATTGACATCTTGGCCATTTTTTGGGTAATGTGTTTCCTTAAAAACCGAATCTAATGTATATGGTTTCTGTGTATCAACTACATTACATTTCTGATGCTGCTTTATCCATCTCTCTACAACACAAATTTTTCACATCCTTCTCTCTTCTAATGATGCACAACAAACACACGAAAAAAACACAGCACAACCTTAAAAGCCATTATATTGCAAAGAATCAGACATGAAACTATATAAATCCCATATACATGTTACAAAAAACGGTGCATGTTATACGCAGAAAACAGGCCGGAAAATTTGGGATTTTTTAAGAAAACTTTATATCTTCCCAAATATTTATGCTGAGTTTAACAAAATTCCTGTATATAATATGCACATTAAACATAACCATATCTGAAAGTTTCATTTTGTTATCTGTATTCTGTGAAGCAGGATGGGCAAAAAAGTTTTTGTCTTCATCAGTTTGCAGACGGTCCCCTAATTGCCCTCAGGACCAAATCTTTAATGTAAAATATGAGTTACAGTCAATTTTTCACATGGTTGAAGTTTAAGAGCAGTCAGTTCATCCTTTCCAGAGAAATTCTAAAAAATGCGAAAATCTGAAAGTGTCTGGATACCATATACAGTATATAACCGATTGAATTAAAATGAAACTTTTAGCAAGAGGATATACTTAAGCAAGCAGGGTGGATTCAAGGAATTCCCTTTTTTATTATTTGTTTGCTTCTGCTAAAAAAAAACATTGAACCAACATTCAATTATTTATTAATATTCATTATTTATTTATTTAGAAACACCAAAATAAATCTAAATAAATAGATAATGAAATTAAAATAAATCATGCAACATTTAAAATCCTGATTGTTAACTTCCTTTTTTACTAAATAGTAAAATTATGTATGCAAGACATTTGTGAACTAACAAATTTCTGCAATAACTATCAAATCAATCGATTCAATTTCAACAGTCATTCAATTAAAAAAGCTTAAAAATCAGTTTTTGTCAACATAACAGCTAGAAAATAAATCGAAATTAGATAAATTAAATTAAATTTTTAGTTCATTAAAAGTTTAGTTCATTTCATCATTTAGGTTAAAAATTTCTTTCACTCCTCGGTAGCTTTCCAGTCAGATTTGACAAAGAATCCATATCAACAGATTACAAAAGTTGAGAATTACCGTTCTTTGTGGTATTTAATTCTTTCATGTTTTCTGAATCACAGTCGTCAGATTCCAAATCAGATAAATACAATTTTTTCTTCATCAGCTCCTGAATATCATTTTCTAGAAAAATAACAGAAAAAATGTCAACATATTTCAATGCAAAAAGCATATATAAGAAACAATGAATTAAACGTATAAATAGACAATAAAGCGGAAAGGTCAAGATTTTGGAACTATCACAAAGCTTTTGAATGGCCACAAAGCCAAACAGCATTAAATGTATAGATGTTATTGTTAAATAAATTTTATCATTGATATAAATGGCAGATTGTAAAACTCAGGCAGAGTTTCCCAATGAACCTTATCAACTGCAATTTCGTAACACAGGAAATGTTTTTATCCCCCTTTACAAATTGTCAAAAAGTGTCGAAATTAATTTTAAAAAATACGCGTTTAAATGTAGCATTACTTTTACATTAAATATGACATCGATGGTTTGTTATTAAAAATTTTATTATTAAAATGTATAAATTAAATGTTTTATGCAACTAATAAAATATGATGTTTTAAAAGCCAGTTAGTTTAAATTTTATTACATCGCTAAAAGTGTATAAAGGGACAATTTTCGTCACCTAAATGTTAACACTCTTTTAAAACCTTTAAAATAAAATTAATAAAATTGCTAAATTAATCTAAAATTGTGTATTTTAATCATTGCCTTTTTTGAATTACATGAGCACGTACACTAGAGTAAAAAAATACAAGTTGTTCAAATATAAAAGTATCTTTAACACTTCAAAAATGCTTACCTATTTCTCTTGAGCTCCGTTTGATATCTGTAGTGACTACCAAAGGCTGCTTTTCTTCTTTTTGTTCTAAAACAGCCTTATAAGGATGAAAAACGGTACTCTGTTTTCTGTAACTGTAAATAAAAAAAACAAAATTTAATTATCGCCATTTAAACGATTTAACAAATTTAATATTACGTTTCTTTAACTCATTACGGCGATAATTTTGATTTTAACGTAGGACTACGTTCCTCCCATTGGGGTCTCAGGAAGGAATTTGATTCACACGCCAAAACGCCACAAAAAACGTTGTATGGGAGATACTCTATATCTCGGTAACTACATATGTTAAAAACATAACTAATGTCCTATTTTAGACATAAAGGGTAACAACAGAAGTTACAAAAAAGAAATTGAAAATCGGAATTGTAGTTCAGCAACAACTGAGTCGCAATTTGGGCGAAAATACGCATGAATTGGTGACGCGATCCTCTATATCTCGGTAACTACGTATGTCAAAAAAATCACTAATGTCTTATTTTAGATATGAAGGGTAACAACAGAAGTTACAAAAAAGAAATTGAAAATCGGAATTGTAGTTCAGCAAAAACTGAGTCGCAATTTGGGCGAAAATACGCATGAATTGGTGACGCGATTATCGACATCGCAGTAACTAAATATGTTTAAAACATAACTAATGTCTTATTTTAGAGATAAAGGGTAACAACAGAAGTTACAAAAAAAAATTGAAAATCGGAAAAAGAGTCACGCGAGTAAAGTAGTCCTAGGCCTTTAACATCAGCGGCTGTTTCAAAAAGACAGCCTCCTGTCATTTTTTTTTAATTATTATAAAACAATCAGTGCAATCCAGATTGAAATATAAAAAAAGAAAGGGAAAAAAAGTCTCGAGTGAGTACTTTTGCTAAGAAAATTTAAGTTCTCGCTGCTATTATCTGAAAATTAAAGCCATGTAATAAACAATAATAATGAACACTTCAACGGATTTACAGCTAAGAAGCATTGTGTAAGCAAGGCCAGATGGAAAAGTATGTTAATAAAAGGCCAATCCATCATGCGCCGAGTCTACTAAACCAAAAACCTTCAAACAAGTTCGATAAACTTACTATTGCAACAGCTGCCCTAAGTCGTGGAAGCCATTTTTGAAGGCTAGCTCTTCGGGCAGGAGTCGCTCGTGGTTTTGTGACGAGAGGGCAACCTGGCTTCCAGGCAGGGTGAGAAAGTGCGTCGTCAAATGCGTCAGACCTAGGCGGGCAGAGAAATGGAGCAATCTTTCAGCTGCTTCTGTGCCTACGGGGAAGAAACAGAACAAAAAAGAACCTCAGTCTTCGGCATGAGCACAAAAAAAAAATATTATATTTGTTCAGGGATTCCCAAACTTTTTTATCTTGCGTACCCCCTACTATCATATCCTACTCCTCCCCTCCACACATAATCATCCGCCCATGCAAAGAAGTTTTTATCAACAATGTTAAGGTTAGCTTAAAAGTGAAAGGACTCGAAATAACGTTCGCAGGACTTATTTTTGATTTGACATTTTATTCCATTTTTACAATAGTATTAGTTCAACGTCAAAGCAAATGAAACTAGTATTGTAATTATTTCCTTTTAACTTATAAGGATAGATAAAAATTACACTTCGTAATAATCAACTATTCAAGCGATATCTATACTTATAAAAAGACAATATTTGTGTGTGTGCAGTGGCGAATCTAGGATTCGGGTCGGGGGGAGGGGGGCTGAGGGCATAAAAATTTTGTATTGTCGTGACGAATGTTAAACCTCATGGCTTATGTAATCCAAAACACTTTAACTTTACAGACTTTAATCATCTGACAATAAGAATCATAAAGAACAATACAATACTTTCGATAATTTAATAAATATTACAATGAAATAACTAGCCAAAAAATGTCTTCGACCGCGTCAAAACTACAAATACAAGTGGAATGATTACAAAAGTAGGAAAATTTTCGAGCCTGTATAGCCAGAAAGCAAAGTTGAAACGTTTCTATTATTTTTTTAAAGAGGGCAATAAAGAAAAAACAGTTGCAATGATTTTAAATAAAATGAAGAATTCTGGCTTGACTCGGAGCGGGGGGGGGGGGGGGTGGCACGATAGCCCCCCTGGACTCGCCACTGTGTATGTGTATGTAATAACTGTGTGTGTATGTGTTTGTCAACTGCGTCAGACCTAGGCGGGCAGAGAAATGGAGCAATCTTTCAGCTGCTTCTGTGCCTACGGGAAAGAAACGGAATAAAAAAGAACCTGTCCCCGGCACGAGAAAAAAAAAATGGCATGTTCAGGGATTCCCAAACTTTTCTTTACCTCGTGTATCCCTTGACCATATCCACTGAATATTCTTCGATATTCTTTTTGTTTTCGCGTATCCCCTACTACCATATCCTTCCCCCCCCCACACACAATCATCCATCTATACAAAAAGTTTTTATCATCAATGTTAAGGTTATAGTCTAGCAACGGATTCGGAAACACTCTGCGCATGCGCCGGGCAGAATTATTTCCATCAAAATAGGGGGAAAGCGAATAATGGAAGGGTGATGTTTGCATTTTACTGAGCGTGATCTAACAAAGAACTCCGGAAATGCGCTCATATGACTCATTGCCTGACACCCCTTTCCGATGTAAAATCGTCCAAAAGTGGTAGTCTCGGAATCCGTTGCTGAACAGTAGCTCAAAAGTGAAATTATTCGAAATAACAACATTTGCAGAACTTATTTTTGATTTGACATTTTATTCCATTCTTACAATAGTTCAACGTCAAAGCAAATGAAACCAGTGTGTGATTATTTCGTTTAACTTATAAGGATAGATAAAAAATTACACTTCATAATAATCATCTATTCAAGTGATATAGATAATAAATAGCAAGTATTCGCTAGGAGAAACAAAATTCCCCAACTTTTTAAATCTCTTATGTTTATTTATTTCTGCCATTAACAACTTTGATTTCGCGTACCCCCACAGGTTGGGAACCTTTGGATTAGCTTATCCCCCACAGAACATCCGAGTTTTACTTCATATAAAGATCTTAGAAAGAGCTTTCTATAGTACTTAATGTGGATCTTTTTTCCCCTTTCCGTTCGCTTTGATTACATCCATTCAAAGTTCTTTCACTCAAACTTTTATCTTTACAGTTCTCTGTATTTTTTTAGCCCTCTTAAATCCAAACACAAACTCTTTTTACGAACAAATGTTCTTCTTTGCAATTACCAAACAAAAATTTATTTACCGTCTTAGACATGCAAATTTCAATAATTGCATTTAAATTCAACTTAATTCAAAATAATCCAATTAATTCTTACCAGGAAGTTTAACATTTTTAAATGCAACGCTGTAATTCTTAAGTTCTATAACCGTTGCTTGTTACTAAATTGTTAAAAATTAATGACAGAACTAGGCAATACTTTACAAAAATAAGCTATCGCTAACAAAAGAGTCATATATTTCATTATTATTTGCACGCTTTACTAAATTAAAGAAATGCCTACAAATACTTTAATAAATTAAAATATTAGCAATAATGTACTGGCATTTCCGCTTTATGTGGGGACATAAACGTTTCCATCAGCCTATCAGTAGCTCAGTGGGTTGAGGCAAGGGATAGTTGAGAACATGAATCAGAGGAAGAAAGTTATGGGTTCTATCCTATGACTGTACCCATTTTTAACCAGCACTATTCAAAAACTGATAGACCGATGTGCACTTAAGAAACGAATAGTTCTCAACGCAGTGGCAGCTCGTCAGCTCAGAAACAAGCGGTGCAGCAAAAGTTTTATAGACCTAAGAATACAAAAATGTACTTAATATCGTTGCAACGCGCGCGGGTTTAAATATTTTAATTAAAACGACGAGAAATATTGTTGTAAAACACAATACCTAAAGATATTTTTTTAAAAAAATAATAAAATTGGAGAAAAAAATTGTAACGAAATAAAATTTGCATCATTGAAAACTAATTTTTGGTGGCTAAAGTGGGGTAAAAATGGCTTTTATGCTACGAGGATCGACCCCAAAAATTTCGACGGCAGGCTGCTTCTGCGAAACGGCTTCTGGGATTGAGGGGCGTAGACTTACATACCTTATTCAACTGTGACTAATGTAGCTCTATGTGACTATTAACTCTATAGTCTATAGTGACTATAAGTCTAGTGTGACTATGTGACTTTATCTATGTAAAATTCTTCGTGATTTTCACCAACTTTGCAACTCGACTGTGGCTAAACCGTAATTACAAATTCTAAAATTATTTTTGGAATCTTCAATGTCTACCTTTCTTTGTTAAATGAAACTAAAACCAATTGTCTATGTTATTTGGTTGCGGAGCTATAAGCGTTTAACTTTAGAACAAAATTCGACGTAATTCAACAATTCTTGAATAATATTCCGCGTGAACCTCAGATCGATGAATGAATTGCCTTAGTCTGCGTGCGCGCGCATCGGTTGCTGTGACAAATCAAAATTTTTACTGATTTTGACCAACTTTGGAGCTAGACTGTAACTAAACCGTAATTCCAAATTCTAAAATTCTTTTTGCAATCTTCAATGTCCACCTTTCTCTGTTAAATGAAACTAAAACTAACTCTCTATGTTATTTGGTTACGGAGCTATAAGCGTTTAACTTAAGCGCGAAAAGTGTCATAATTTTTTTCTTTCCCGACACACCACTATGCAGAGACGTAAGTCTACGTCAAAAGATATTTATTACTTGCAAAATTCAGAATATAACTAGTACACTTACGATTTACCAAATTAACTTACCACCAACTTTACGATTTTATTTTGGCATCATTATATAAGTTTTGGTGTAGAAGAACCACAGGAAAGTGCGTAAAACTTTTTTAAATGATTAAAATAGCTTAATCAATTTAATTGATAACTAAAAATTTTTTAATTCCTGCCTTCAGCTGGCATCTACTGCTTGCTATCGGAAACTATATTGTTCGTGTTCTTGTGAATTCTATCAGGAGAAACGGTCAAATTACGAAGATATAAACGTGATTTAAAGTGTTACTTTTTAGTTGCTATCGAAACTATATTGTTCATGTTCTTGTGAATTCTATCAGGAGAAACGGTCAAATTACGAAGATATAAACGTGATTTAAAGTGTTACTTTTTAGTACTGTCGCGAAATAAAGGGTTATCATCTCATATCAGTACAATGCCTTTGATAACAAAAATGTATTTATTATTTACAACAATGTGAAGTTCAGAATACAACTAGTACAACCGTAGTTTTCCTGAACTGTAGAATTCTAGAGAACAGTCGCGAATCCAGGCGCTATCGGGCTGCAGCCCCCCAGAGCTAAGCCAGAAATCTTGATTTTATTTAAAATCACTATTTGTTCTTAATTTCCCTTTTTTTTTAAAAAAAAAATAATAATAAAGTGACAACATTGCTTTATGGCTTGACAAGCTCAAAAATTTTCCTGCTTCTCTAGTCATTCCAGTTGTACTTGTAGCGTTGACGCGGTCGAAGACATTTTTTGGCTAGTTACATCATTGCATTTTTTATTAAATTATCGAAAGTATTGTAGTGTTTTTTATTATTCTTATTGTCAGATGAGTAAAAGTCTGTAAAGTTAAAGTGTTTTGGTTTACATAAGCCACGAGGTTTGAAATTCGTCACGTCGATACAAAATTTTTATGCCCTCAATCCCCCCCCCCCCCCCCAAGACCCAAATCCTGGATTCACCACTGCTAGAGAATGCAGATGAAGTCATTAATATACTAGGAGTGACCAGTTAAATTGTGTAATCTGATAATCAAGCCAACTAACTGTTCTATAAACTAGTTAAATATAAACAGTTTAAAATGATAATAGGAAAAACACACATAACCTTTACAACGAAAAAAGAAAAGACATCAAAAGGAAAGTCTGGACCCGCCCAAACACTCTCATTCCTTTCTTGTATAACATTAGTCCTCGTAGAATAAGAGAAAAAAAATTCTAGAAAATTACAGGTAACTAAAGTATTAAAAATTAATTTCCCATAACAATGATAGTTACAGAAAGCTACGGAGATGGAAGTGATAAAATAATATAAAAAAGCACAGCTGCGTGCGGTGCCATTCTTACAGGAAAGCTCATTTAACCACACCTATAATGGAAAAAGAAAGACTTGAATGCAAACGCCAAACACAATGGATGGAAAAATAAACCAGATTAGAAAATGTGATGGAATCTTTTAACGGGACAAAAGACCTTCCCGAAAAGTTCGATTCCTTTAACCCCTCTAAAAGAGTAAAAAGAAAAGAAAGGAAGTCGTCGTAAAGTACGCGTGTACTGTTCAGCAACGGATTCCGAGTCTACCACTTTTGGACGATTTTACACCGGAAAGGGGTGTCGGGCAAAGAGTCATATGAGCGCATTTACGGAGTTCTTTGTTAGATCACGCTCAGTAAAATGCAAACATCACCCTTCCATTCTTCACTTTCCCCCTATTTTGATGAAAATAACTCAGTCCGGCGCATGCGCAAAAGCGCGGAGGGTTTCCGAATCCGCTGCTAAACTATAAATTAGCAGCCTGAAAATAAATATATTATCAAAAAGCACAGGAGATAAATTATTAAAAAAAAATAAATAATTATTTCAATAAATGATTGTAAATTTTTCAATTATATTTCTTTTTAATGACAAATTTATCAAAGCATAGGAGGCTCTGACATAAGGTATCGTGAAACATGCTTTTGGAAATGTTTCAGGTTAAAATTCGATCAGTTTTTATATCTAAATGAAAGATACGCTATATGATCGAAAGCATCCTCACACGTTCGGATTTTCACTTTTTTTTAGAATTTCTTCGGAAAGGCTTTCTATTCTCTCCAACTGCCTTTGAATTTCCACAATGTAAAGGATAAACTATAACTCGCATTTTACAGAGAAGATTCGGTTACGAAGGCATTTCTGGGGACGGCCAGAAATTGATGAAGAATAAAAAGATCTGGGCTCACCCCGTTCCACAGAAAGCTGATAATGATTTACAAATTTCATCAATAATTTTTTCTTAATATGAACATTGCTTACATGCATTTTCGTAAAAATAAAAAGAATATTCTGGAAAATATAAAGGTTTTCGTAAAAAGTCCCAAATTTTCCCGCATGCCTTTTGCTTATAAAAAGCAGAGTTTTCCACCAAATTATACGAAACTTACTGAAAAACTGACAATATGTTAGAAAAGCACCGCGTAAAAATTTGGAATAAATATTTT
Source organism: Araneus ventricosus (assembly GCA_013235015.1). Taxonomy (NCBI): domain Eukaryota; kingdom Metazoa; phylum Arthropoda; class Arachnida; order Araneae; family Araneidae; genus Araneus; species Araneus ventricosus. The sequence goes on along the minus strand of BGPR01003307.1, from coordinate 64,552 downwards.
GAATATTAGAGGAAATATGAGTATTTGTAGTAAATAAATTTTTACTGCGCATGTGCGGGACGTAGCGTAATTTTTCTTTCATAACTTCAAAGCCAGATATATAGGGCAACTTATATAAAAATTCCAGTCGAATGCCATAAGATTTATAAAGATATCCGCATTTCAATGAGCAGAAATTCGGCTTCTCTCTAAGAGAAACAAAATGATGAGGGTTTTTCCACAAATTGATAGTTTTTAAACTTTTAATCTTCGGATAGTAATCGTCGAACTACAACTTAAATTATGAATTTTATATATAAGTATGCCTCGATATTCAGCATATTCAATCTTTATTAAATTTTATAAAATTATTTGAAAATTCAAGTTTAAAAAAATATCAGTTTGTGGAAAAACCCTCATCATTTTGTTTCTAATAGAGCGAAGAAGAAATTCTGCTCACTGCAATGCCGATATCTTTCTAAATCTTAGTGGTATTCAATTGGAAATTTTATATAAGTTGTCCTTTATATCTGGCTTCGATTTTGTGAAAGAAAAATTAAGCTATGTCTCGCGCATGCGCTGGCAGTAAAAAATTATTTACTACAGATACTCATATTTCCTCTAATATTCAAACTATTGACTCCAAATTTTTACACAATGGTTTTCTAACGTATTGTCGCTTGTTAAGAAAGTTTTGTATATTTTGGTAGAAAACTGTGCATGTTATAATCAAAAAACATGCGGGAAAATTTGGGATTTTTCAAGAAAACCTTTATATTTTCCAGAATATTCTTTCTATTTTTACGAAAATGCATGTAAGCAAAGTGCATATTAAGAAAAACTATTGATGAAATTTGTAAATCCTTAACAGCTTCCTGCGGAACGGGGTGAGCCCAGATTTTTTTCTTCTTCATCAATTTCTGGCCGTCCCCTTAAATGCCTTCATGACCGAATCTTCACTGTAAAATGTGAGTTACAGTCAATCCTTTACATGGTCGAAGTTCAAAGGCAGTTGGTCTAGGTCTAACGGAAAAATTTTTAAAAATGCGAAAATCCGAAAGCGACCGGATACTTTTGATCATATCGTGCAGGTTGAAATGTTAAAACAGGTCGGGATCGGGCAATTTGGTCTCAAAATAGAAGAGGTCAAATTTCAGATTTTATTCAAAAGCAGTCCTTTTATAAATCGCATTTGGACTTAGCTCGAAATAAATAATATAATTTAATAATAATACAATAATAATTATAATAATATATATAATTAATATTATATTACATTATTATATAATATTATAATTAATATAATAATAATTATAATAATAAATGATAATAATACAATAAATAATAATAATTTGGACTTTCCTACGTGTAATAAATAGAGTAACGACTAACTGAATGACGCCATTTCTGTTAGAAAAGAAGAAGAAATATTCACAAGAATTCATAAGAAATTATTAAACTCTAAGTTAAACTGAAATTTATATTGGTCAGTTTATTCTGACCTGTGGTGCAATACACGCGTTATAATCCATTCATCATACCCCTTCAATGATTTCTTTCTTTAAATGTTTCCAGTAACAACCTGAAAACATACCATTTCTCCTTTTTTATTTTCTGATATTGTTCTCTGTGTTTTCGATAAGGTGCACATTAATGATTGTAACTCTGCACAATCTATCTCTGTACTGAATAATGCTGTGATCGATTACTGTTAAATATCTGTTTTTAAAACTTAATTAAAATCTTTATTTCTTGTTCGTGGTGTTTTATTTCTGTTCTCGTTGTTTGCCATTTTTGCTTATACTGATAATTTAACCCTTAAAGGCCCAGTGTTGCCTTTAAACAACATACCCAATTTTGGCCTCTAAAATTCTTGAGAATAAGACTGAAGCTCTAATGCCTGTTGATGCCAATAGAATACATGCCGAAAATGTTATTGAATCAATTTACAACATATAGATGGCAGCCTGAGTGCAGATAAAAAAATATAAATAAATTGAGAATTTCCACTCGAGGCTGCATCTTTTTAGCTTTGTTTGTACGCTTGAGAATACCATATTTTATTCTTAAATTTCAAGAAAATTCCTTGTCCATATTATTAATTCTTAAAAATCATCTGTGTTTGATATTATAGAATTTTATCAAGGAGTTTTTTTTTTTCTATTAAAACCCAGTCTCGTTGATGAGTTCAAACTACTTTTTAGCCATAAACCATACTTAAAACAAAATAGGATTTTTTAAAGTATTTTTCCCATGTTTTATTAAAGAAATGAAGTCAAAAGAAACATTTTTAAGAGTCAGAAGTTGTTGGCACTTCTGGCCCTTGTATTTTATTTATTAGAATCAAGATTAGGTAAGTTCAGCGCCCGATTATCAATTAGGCAAAGTAAGCAGCTGCCTAGGGAGCTCGTAACTTTGGGAGAGGGATCTCAATATTCTTTTGCCGTATTTTCAGGTAATTGTACTTTGTGTTTTCATTTGATTTATAAGGCCGTGTTCTCGAACTTCATCAAATTAAAATCAAGAGCCGTTTACATTTCAAAACTTTATTCTTAGGTTGTTTCTTATCATGCTTGCATATTCATGTAGCCTGCTTTTTCATTTTTATTTTTTCCCCTGTAGACTGACTGACTCAGAAGTCAACAGTCCTGGCAGATATTGTGTTAAGTATTTGGATTGTGTTCAAGAAAAAAATTTGTATCTTATGGTAACCATCTTGTTTAAAATTACTTTTAAACTGACACCAACTCTCATGAAAGGACCTACAATCAAATGCTTTGTTATTTCAGTTTGTCATAATGTTTGCTATTCAAAAACTACTCATACATAAATTAAATTATAACACATGAAAAATAAAATCCCTGGTCCTGGAAGTAGAGGGGAACCTCCGAAACTTGCACTGTCTAAGGGCACATACAGGTTTTAACCCTTAAAAGTTCGATTTTTTAAAAAATTAATTTTAAAATGTTTTTGACTTCCATTTCTCGAATAAAACAGAGGGAAAATACTTTAAAAAAATCCTATTTTGCTTTAAGTATGGTTTATGGCTAAAAACTGTTTGTTACCAACTGACAACATTGGTCTTTATTTCAGAAAAAAACGTCCTTGATAAGATTCTATAATGTCAAACACAGATGGATTTTAACAAATAATAATACGGAAAAAGAATTTCCTTCAACATTGTAGAATAAAATATGGCGGTCCCAAGCGTACAAACAAAGCTAAAGAGATGCAACCTCAAGTGTAAAAATCAATTTATTTATATTTTTTATCAGCTCTCAGGCTGACATTATATGCTGTAAATTGATTTAATAAAAATTTCAGTATGTATCCTACTGGCAACGACAGTCGTTAGAGCTTCAGTCTTATTCTCAAGATTTTAGACGACAAAATTAGGTATGTTCCTTAAAGGTAACACTGGGCTTTTAAGGTTTAATCCGGCCCTGAGTAAGTCCCCACAGGAACTTGCGAGTTGAATTGGAAGACGCATTACCTCTGAGGTCTGTGCCCATCATACTCCAACATTGTGGCAGTTGGAATGTCTTGAAGGCCGCCGTCAGTCGCTCGTCCAGGTCGGTCTGGTCGCGTGGTGCCCGGTGGAATCGCTCGCCGCAGTTGCCCAGGTCCTTGAGGTTGTCTACGCTGCCCAGGAGGAACGCAGCCATCTGGTGAGCCGAGTCATTCTCGTACTGGAAGTCGGTCGAGGCCACGCGGACCACGCCAATGCCCGACGACACATAGGCCGACAACTCCACTTCCTCGGCTGTCGCGTGACCTGCACAGGAGGAAGAAAAATTTCAAGATCAGGACACTCTCGATTTCGAAACGCGGAAGGCGATCAATAGTGGACAGGTGTCCAAAAAAGGAACAGCTTCAACAGTCTCTCTCCCCTCCCCACAAGAAGCTAACGCTTTGGTTTATACTTTGGATTTTTTTTTAATTACGTCTGGCATACGAATTAAACACTCACTTATGATACATAATTACTAATATAATAGCCCAGATCTGTCTCTCACTGATCCGGTAACGCTCTGACGTCACCAACAATAAAACTCGCGCCATAGCACTGCGAGACGTTAAACAGCATTATTTCATTGTTAGAGCACCTAATTCAGTAATTTTAAATTTAAAAGTGTAATTGTCGTTCTAATTTCAAATTTAATAGATCTAAAATAGTGAAATAAAATTTTCTATCGATTGATATAAAATTTATCTTGCTATGATCAATAGTTCCCGAGAAATTTTAAATTATATTAAACATATATTTCAAATTAATTTCCGTTTTTTAATAGAAAGTCGTAAATCACGTCAGTGGTATATCGTGCGCGTGATATAGTTTGGACGCCACGATGCATCTGATTATTTATTACAATAGTGATGATATAGTTTGATAATATTTTTCGGCAATTGAAGGAAGGTAGAAATAAAATGAAATACTGATGAAATAAAATAAATCCTTCAATTGCCAAAAAATATTATCAAATTATATCAACACTTAATTTAATTAATTATTAATATTATTTAATTAATTAAATTAAATGCATCACTGAAAAATGAAATAAAAGGTCAGTAAAAGTAACATAAAGGAAGAGGCAATTTGCACCCGTCATACCATGACGAATGATTTTCTAGTTAATAATAATAATGAAACTTAAATTGTTGCCGTCATACGACTTAGTCTCTTGAGTTAAAATGACGAGTCTAGCTCGGGTTGGTTGGTTTTTCATGACACTAACGTACAATGACGAGCTACATTCGTCATGTGATTAAAGTTATTTCTGAATATTATAATGATGTATTTATTTTAAAAGTTCTAGTGTACTGAATCTGGCACTATCGTATCCCCTTTTATTACTTGTGTCAATGAGTCGATTGATGTTAAAAGGGGACTTCTGGATTCCCGGCGTAAATTGGATTTTTATTTTCGTTTTTAATTTGATGAAGGTGAATGCATCTTTAGTGTTAAAAAACGGGGCTTCTACCATTCACAGCCACGTTTTGACACAGAATCAAAGTTTCCATGTGATGTTAGAATAAGGCTTCTTCGCAGAAGAGCCCTTTTGACAATAATATAGCAGTTTTCTGCTAGATGTCAGAAGTCCCCTTTTAACATCAATCGATTCAAATATTTTTTGCCGTTAAAAACTACTGGTACAAGTCACAGCCAAATTTTGTGACGCAGTTGGATTTCATTCTTGTAATTTACAGTACATTAAGTAGGAACATAGGTCATTTCATGCACATTTTTTCATTTGATTAAATCGTACCGGTGATTTTACCATGGTATGGCCGTTGACACCAATCGAATACATACATCCCATTAACTGTTTAAAGAAAATGCTGTGCACCGTACCTTAATTAACACAAAACAGTGTCTATTTCATGTCTCAATGTATGGTTTTTTTTCTCAATAAAATGTCCCCCAAAACAACAAGCATATATAAGTCTATGCCATAAAAAAAATTATATCTTATCAATGATCACAAACAAAATAAACATGTTCTATTCTAAGGGTTGAACACCAACATAAAAAAGGAAATTAGGTATCATCTTTGGCTCATTCGAGACCTATTATAATCATTTGAATGGGGAATGAAATTAGAGGTAAATTGGGAAAAACTAGTAAGCAAATGTTAAGGAACCATTACGAAATCTATTTCTCACGCAAATGGCGTTTAAAAGTTTCGTTCGCAACGTTTAATATATATTTTAAAAGTAAAGAGTAGCAGTACGATTTATCTAGAAACAAACGTGTTATGTAATACAATTGCAGAGTTTGCATATTTGGTTCGTGGAAAAATTTACACATTAATTTTGGATAATTTATCCCACAACGAACCAGATTTTTTTAAGAAAAGAAAAAAAAGTAAGTTTAGAGAAAATTTTGGATGAAGGACAAAAACAATAAATTTAATGGCCGGTTTTTTCTTTTTTTTTTCTTTTCAAAAAATCTAATTGCTGTTAGGAAAAGAGCAAAATTACGACCAATACAAAAAAAAAAAGGTATAATAAAGGTAATCAGAATATAAAGGCATCAGAAAGAGATGATCAATACACTTCTGATAGCTGATACCGAAAGCATGTGACGGAAAAAACCCTCTCTAAATTTTAGTGCATTCTATTAAAGGACGAAAAAGGAACGGATAAACTAAAGGTCATGGGGATAACAAGAAAGGATTAAACGCAAGAAAGTTCGCAGAACTTTATGGATGTTGAAGGACACCAATAAATAAGATTAGAAAAAGAATAGAAGATAATCTAAAGTAATCGCGTCGAGGTGTTAACTTAGAAAGTAAAACAGAAGCTCGGAAGAAAAAGAAGGGGTAACTTGATGAACTATACTTAAAATGACTTTCCAGCTATTGATAGAAAACCCTCCCAACTTCTGGAACAACAGTACAAAGGAAAAACAAACTCGGGATGAAATTGGGTTTACGATTTTTTGTCTCCAAGAGGGTGGGTGGAGAATTTTAAAGCAGATATGACATCGTTTACAACAGGAATTCTTAAAATGTTCGTATTTATGATTGGTTAATAGGTTTGTGCAGAAATTCAAAAATGTTTATTTCCGTATCATGTGTTTATTCCCGCTTTCATCAAATAGGTGATACAGGGTGACAATTATTGAGCTAAATGAAATAAAAAAAAAATTTCAAAAACTACTGAGTTCAAAAATTTTATTCAAATTTTAAAAATAACTACAGATATTCGGATTTAGTTTATGACATGTTCGATATGCTTGCCATCAATGGCTATGACGTGGCGCAGACGAAGAGCAAAATTCTGCAAAAATCGCTGAAGTGTGGAGACATCGACACTACCAGTTATCTCGAACTTTTCAATCACATTTTTGATTGTTATAGCACTTGGACCGGTTGTCTTCAGCTTGTACTCGGTCGCAAATTTCCTTTCAGCCGCAATCGGGCTGTTATTGCTCGAATAGCAGGCCTTGACAATCGATATACGCTCAGAAACGCTGTATTTCGACATTTTCAACGAAAAATGAACAACAACAATAGAAGTGCGCATGCTCAAAAAAAAATCCCAACATGCCCTGCATCCAACCGCCAAGTTTTAACTGAATCTCGCCAACGGTTCAAAAGTTATCGAGGTTTTTTTTTTTCTTCCATATAGCTCAATAATTGTCAACTGAGTATATACAAGATAAGTGAGTAAAATTAACACTACAAGTGAAAAATTGATGAAATAATAAATAAATAAAATTAATAAAATTTATTAATTTGGAAAACTGAAATGAAATAGTTCTTAAAATTATTCTAAAACACTAGCAGCTTTCCAGCAGAACAAATAGTTGCGCTTTAAAACCGGCCGATCTTTAAATTTCTTTTATTTTTCATAAATTCTATCGTTAAATTTCTATCGTGGCATCATAATAAAATTTTTGAGTAATAAATGTGTTTACGACAGAGAATAAGTGTTTCTTTTTCAAAGGCGAATCACGTATGTGAATTTCAGAAAGCCTTTTTTTAGTAAAACGACATAGTAGGATCCGAATACGTACTTAGAAAGGAAGAGATAAAAAAAGAAATGGACATTATACCCAAGATGGCAGAAAGCATACACTAGAGATACACTTTAGAAGTTTTTTTTTTTTTCCCATTCGCTTTCCGTTTTGCACTAAAAAAAGACATTTTAAGCATCCTTGAACCAAGTTGCCATAAAATTTTACGACCGAAAACCACTCCTTAAAAAGTGAAGGGATATGACGAACATCAGTATACGCTTCAATGCCTATCAACTTCGAAAAAAAAGTAAAATAAACAAAACAAACTAAAAGGACAGGAAAACTTTTTGATACCAAAAAATTAAAAAAAAAAAGAAAGAAAGAAAGAAAAAGTTTACCTTTCAGTGACTGAAAAAATGACAAGCCATATATATGCTAAAATTTCAGCAGGGGGAAGGGAAAAATAATCAAGAAATAGAAAAAATTCTCCTCGAATGATCTTGAAATTCAAATATTTATTGAGTAAACACTAATCAGTGAATTAAACATAACTTGCCTTAAGATCAACAGCCGAAGATCGTTCTAGAGTTCTTTTTAATCACCCCTAGTTCTTACGTACGTGAAATGTTCTACATTTAAAAAAAAAAAATGAAGAATTCTGTTAAAGTAACAGTGTCGACATTATAATCTCACACAGCTAAATTACATTGCATTTGGCTGAAGTGATCAATTTTCGAAATTTGAATACTGCTGAATGCAGAGTGACCAGTAAGTGGAAAGATTCATTCACAAAGTCACGATATTTATTATCGGAACTTACTACCATCTTAGCAGAAATTTTCAAACTTATTGACTGTACTTTTCAAAATTATGCCACAGAGTTTAAAATAAAGTCTCCTTGACATGAACATAACATGAAGAACATTTCAAGTTACAAGTCATGGTCCATAATCATCATTATCTTTTCTTCTGACAATTGTTATAGCTTTTAATACAGTTCATAGATTCGATTCATGCATGACGCCAGGGAAAACTGAATAGAAAAATTACTACCTTCGGCACGACGATTTAAACCAACCAACAAAACTAAACTTTAAAGCACTGAATAAATGCAATATTTTAAACAAACAAACAAAAAAATGCAATTTCCAAAATACATTTTAATAGTATTATCATGCGCTAGCTGGTATCGGCTACGAAAATGCGTGGCCACCAAAAAAGATATGCAAAATACGCCTGGAAATTTCAATTTTGTTTTGTGACTGTTCTTAATATACATTATTATTAAACAAAAAAAAACTATATTCTGCTTCTGTCTTATTTTCATTATTTTGTCTTATTATTTTTATTATTGTTGTTTATTCATAATGGATCTAAATTTTTCAAAAAGTTCATTAAGGGGTCAAACTGAAAAAATCCAAGCAGGCCCAGTCTTTGATAAACAAACGTCGAAAATTTCGGATCTGGTTCAGTTTAAAAACTCAATTACTAGCGTAAGCATCGCAAAATAAATAAATAAATAAATAAAAAAGCAACACAAACACAATTAATATTAAATTATTGAAAAGGCTATAGAAGTTCAAAATGTTAACAAAACATAAAATTAAAAAGATATAATTTTAAAATTTTGAAAAGTTAAGGCTACAAAAACGGACAGACATCATTTGACTCGTGAATTTATCTTCTAAATAATACAATACCACACGCCTTCAAATACAAATTTGTAATATTAAAGATCAAAACTTATAAGAGTGCCTTTGTTTAAAGGAGTTCTATATCACTGCTCTGTTAATACATTAAGCTCAATTTCTTACGTAGATTACTTTCTATACGAATTCAGTATTTCTGAACAGATGCTTTCAAAAGAATTATTATAAACGTATCAACTAAATTAAAGAGATACGTAAAGCATTTAAAGACAGTTTTCGCTAAAAGCACAACTTTATGAAACTCGGGGGAAACTGAAAGGAAATTGACGGTTCTTCAAAAGACTTTCAATGTCTTTGTTCTTGAAAGTGTGTCGGATTAGGGACTGAGGATACCTTCAGGGGCCTAACCTCCACGCGGTTCCAGTGATCGACAAAGCATGGCGGAGGGTCACGAAGAAAACGACACAAATTGCTATTTGAGCAGCACGATTTCCACTGGCGAGGGAAAAAAAAGGGTTATATGAGGGGAAGCAAGAAAAAGTTCCAAGGACACTTTTTTTTTTTGACACATTTTCCATCAATGAGCTGGTAAAGCTATAATTTGCACTACGAGAATATGGGTAGGTAGATCGTGAAATAAATAAAAACATTCTCGAAGAGTCAAACGGCATGTACCGACTATAAAATATGCAACATTAAAACTTTTTTTTTACCTTCCCTTACATTGGTAAAGAGCGTTTGTTTGAAGTACGTGTTTTTTAAATTACCTGCCATTATAATTTATTTTTATTTGTTTATAGTGTATAAAAAAACATTGCAAACATTGAAAAATTGTGTCACAAAATTTAGAAAGAAAACAGTTATGAAATTCTGAATAATACTCACAAAATGACAGAAATGAACAGCAAAAA
>BGPR01003307.1:15214-45804 GCA_013235015.1 Araneus ventricosus | reverse complement strand
TAAAAAAAAAGAGCCTCTCTCTGAATTTGAGCATCCCTAACTTACACCACTCGTAAGTTAGGGATGCCAGAGAAACTGTATAGGAATGATAATTTTTTCCCCTTGCACTGCATATCCACTGTCACTGTTTTATTGATTTTCATCGAATTATTTTAATTTCGGCAACATTTTCGACATTTTTTTTTTCGATACAAAGAAAGTATCAAGGTAATAAAAATGCACGTTAAACACTTATCAAAACAATTCAAATTGAAAATAACATCGCGACTTTTTCTTCGAATAAAACAAAAATTCAGCAATTTTAAAAAAAATCTTTATGCCAATAAGATTTGGTGAAAAAACATTTCTGAAAGATATTGTCAGATCCGTTAAAATTTAGGAATTTGGAAACATATTAAATAACTAGAAAATCACCCGTCATGCTATGACGGGTGAAATAATATCAAAAATATGTACATAATAATTCCATAACCATAAATTCTCAGCTTGTCAACGTAAGTCAAAAGTTAAAATTTCAAAAGGATTCTTTTCGAAATTCTAATCGAAACAAAGCACTCTCTACTAGTCAAACGTTGCCCAAAAATATTATCAAATTATATCATCGACTGCAATCAATAATCAGATGCATCGATGGCGTCCAAATATATCACTCGCATGATATACCACTGACGTGATTTACTACTTTCTATTAAAAAAAGGAAATTAATTTGAACATACATGATTAATATAATTTAAAATTTCTCGGAACTATTGATCATAGCGGAATAGATTATATATCAATCGATAGCAAAATTTATTTCACTATTTTAGAGCTATTAATTTGAAATTAGAACGACAATTACTCTTTAAATTTAAAATTACTGAATTAGGTGCTTCAATGAAATAATGCCGTTTAACGTCTCGCAGTCAATGGCGCGAATTTTATTGTTGGCGACGTCAGGCGTTACCGGATCAGTGACAGACAGATTATAATAGTAATGGAAGTAAAAACTGAATAATTTGCATTACACATATATAGACTACAGATCTAATGTCAGTAAGTGTCGTCCTCGTCATAGGAATATTGTTCAGAATTACGAGTTCCACCCAAAAATCCGTTTCAAACGGCACGTTAATCCAACAAATCACATGACCTTATTAAATCAAAATTATCTCTTTCATATCACCGTATAGATCTTTTAAGCTTGCATGCTTTAGTTTTATAATTTATTTTAAAGTTTTTTGATTCATTTAGGTTTATTAAGTTTAAATTTCTATTTAAAGTTCTCTAAATCGTAGATCTGTACCAAAGTTGATACCTAAATCGTAGATCTGCATCAAAGTTGATGCCTAAATCGTAGATCTGTACCAAAGTTGGCGCCTAAATCGTAGACCTGTATCAAAGTTGATACCTAAATCATAGATCTGTATCAAAATTTTGAACCAAATCGGCCAACAGGAAAAGAGATTATTCCAAAACGCATACTCGGCTTTTCTGTAACGCACGACAACAAGTCGTTGAGAGAATACTCTCGTTTTCTCTACTGCTACAGGCTAACTTACAGTGGCTTAAAAAAATCAAACAAAAAAATATGAAAGCAAAAAGTCAAATATATATATTGTTTCAGTAGCGTGCAAAATCTTACTGTGTCTTTCTCTTCTCTTGGGATCTTTCGGGTCACAAGAAATCATAAATAAAGTTTCGCTTAGCTAACATGCACTGGCAAATAGATAAAAAAAATAATTTTTAATAACAGGGCATTTTTGCAGCTCATTCTTTGCACAAATTTAATTTTAATAAGAGTGATGAATCAATAACTTTACCATACTAACGAATATTTATAAATATGCTGCCGGGGGATTGATTTAATGGGAAGTTTTTATCTACTATGTAAGCGCGCTCAATAAAATCGTTCAAATAAAGCACAACTCAGACATGTAAGAAACAATCAGGTTATAAAACTCAGAAGATGAAAACAACGCGAAACTGAGCAATCTATAAATACACAGAGAAAAAACATACATAACACAGGATATGCTTTCATTAATAAATATCAGAAATGGAAATTCAAGTAAATTGCACCAAAAATTAATTTATTACTGAAATAAATTTAAAAAAACTGCAGTTAAATTCTTAGTATTACCTAAACTATTGAAAGTTGTCAATGTTTTTTTTTTGTGTTTTTGTTTTTTATTTAATTTGGTATGATGAATGAGGGAGTGAAAGATTGAATGAAAGAAGCGAAAGAGGATGAATGAATGAGACATGTAATTGGATGTAACTAATAAATTTTTCCCTTGCAGCTAATAAAATTCAAACTTTTAGGTATATCAATTATTTAGGTTTGAATCAATTATTTTAAGTTAAGGTTAACGGAAGCACTAAATAGGTTTTGGAGATTGTGAACTTCGAGTTCGTGTGCTCCGTGAAATAAATCATCGCTGGTAGAAGTTGTCAATAAGTTTTACGCGTGAATTTCGAAACAGCAACAAATCTGATACATTCATATTTCACTTTTGTCTTTACACTGCCGAATAAGCAATCGCCAAAGTAAATCTGATATTACAGAAAATTAAAGGGGAAAAAATGACAAATCTTTACATATAAGTTCTTGCAAATCATACTCATCATGCAGGAAACAACAGGCCAATACTTTGCAGTCACATTACTTTGAAATGGCAGAACTTAAGTGTTTTCACTCCTCCATAGTTGATGTGATGATTGAAAAAATATAAATTTCCGGTTAATGAATCAAATCAAAAACTGGGAAAAGGTTTTAGACCAATTAAAAAAGAAAACTAAAAACAACACAATGGATGAAATTACCGACAGCTTATTTAGCGATGGCCTTACAAGGATTTTTTTTTCATTAAAATGACCATTTGTAATAAAAACAAAGAGCATGGGTCGATCGAGATGAAAATTGGGGCCGTTTTGCGGCCCCTTTACAAAATTCCACTTCATAAAAAAGGGTCCCTTTTTTTAACCGGACTTCCTTTTTAAAAGTTTTTTAATGAGGCATTGCACAAAATATATACACGAGTATTTTTTTTTTCAGTATTATATCAAATTACTGCATATATTTAGTTCAATGAAACACTTTTGATATTAAACGTAAAATATAGAAATATGACTGCTAAAATTGAAGGTTTTACATGATTAAAAATATTTTTCACAGAAATCTTTTTTATTTTTCACAAAAATATTTTTATTTTTCACAAAAATGATTTTTTTTAACAAAAATATTTTTATTTTTCACAAAAATTAATTTTTTTCCACCAAAATATTTTTATTTTTCACAAAAATAATTTTTTTTTTACAAAAATATTTTTTTTTCCACAAAAATGGGCACCTAAAAAAAAACCCTGGATCGATCCCTGAAGAGATAACTTCAACAACTTCATTTGTTAATTCAGATAACAGAGCTCCGTAACATCGAACGATTAAGATTTTAAAAAATCCACCTGCAAGTCCTAGCTTTTCCTACTCGCAAGTCAAGCAGTCAGGTACGCGAAGCCATAAGAAGACGCCACGCTGACGGCAAACATCCAAATTGAATGGAAATTAAAAACAAACAAGGAAGAAAATGGCAGGCGCAGGTGTAAAAGGCAAAAAAAGCAGGTATTACTGCCGAATTACAACCAAGATTATCATTCTCTAATAACAAGATAAAAGAAAAAATAGTGTTAAGAGCAGATGCAAGCGATATGCGAGATTCAGCAAATGGGCTATCCTGAGGGGATTTCAGTTGTGCGAAATGAAGAATCTTCGCAAGACAGACAAGTTCAATAGAGTGACTTTTGTTTATCTGTTTATCTCCAAACAACTGAGCACCATCAATTATTTTTGATTTTACTGTCTGTTGGTAGTAACTGGCATTCTCTTCAGAAGATTTTTAGTATTACCGAGGTGAATAAAGCTTTTAAATGTCGTTGAACTTCGAACAAAATTTTTCGCTCAATTTTAGATATACAAAAAAGATATATCTTCTTAGACTATGCCAATTAAATAATGATGGTCGATTTGAAACGATAAATAATTTTAGATAAATGTCTTTTACATACAGAAATAGGCAGGCAGAAAAATGATGCAGTTCAACTAAAACTAGGGTTGCCATAATTGCCAAGCACTGATACGGGACGTTTAAGTGCTAAATAAATAAAACATGAAAAAGTGGGTAGGTAATGATTTATTTTACTCTGATAAAAAAAAAATAAAGTTTAAGCAATCTAATAAAATGAACACGCAGAATAACAGGAAAGATGCAAGTCTAATCCTTTTTAAAGACCAGTCATATTTTAATGTTTATTTTACTTTCTTGATTATATCATTTTCTTCTTTCACATAATAATAAAATTCGGCGCAGGTCATTTCAAAATTATAATGACTCAAAATCAAAATTGCTTCACTTGTTTCCACTGGTAATCCGTTTCTTTCGTCCGTCCAATTGAGTTGACAATAGGGTAAATATGCTCCCCACATCTGCATTGTGGGCTGGAACGACAAATGCATATTCGCATAGTTTTAGTAGACATGACTTCTGATCAATAGACTTCGTATCTGCAAAAGACTTTAGCCATTCTCTTCCATGTTCAATTTCAGAGTTGTTTCGCAGTTTCGGTTGGTATTATTTTTCTCTAAATAATCTTACGGAGAAAACGGGGCAAACACGGGACAAATAGTAATAAGGGGATTGACTAGCTCGACCATAAGCTGTGCCCCCCCCCCCCCGGAATTATTTTGAAAGATTGTATTTTCCTTTTTATTCTAATTGGCTTACTTTTCCACTTTGAGGATTCAGTAATGGCAAAAAAGTAATAAAAGATGCAAAAGGAAGACAGAAAATCAATCAAGAAGACAGAGAATCAGTCAAAGAGACAGACCAGAGCTGCAGAAAATATTTTATACAAATAACGTACACCTTTCTCATTAATACTGAAATGAGCTTCTGGTTAATTTTTAATTTTTTATAAATTCATAAAATATTTAATTAGACATAGCGAAATTTTACCCTATCTTGACACAAAAAAAATGTAAAAAATAAAGTGTTGAGTTTTTTTTTTTTTTTTAAAGCCCATTTCAGTGTAATGAGAAAGGTGTACTTTACTTCTATAAAAAAATTTCGAACACGTACCTATAACAGATTTTGAGAAAAGGTACATGGAAAAGGCCAATTTCACATTTTTTTTTGTTGTTGTTTTGACACAAAAAATTTGTAAAAAATAAATTTTTGAATTTTTTTTAAAAAATCATTTCAGTACAATGAGAAAGATGTACTATACTTGTATAAAATATTTCAAACACGAATCTATAACAGATTTTGAGAAAAGGTACACCGAGGTAACAGTGTTAGGGTTAACGGACTTGGGGTTCCAACTCCCCTTAATAAAACAAGCGACCGAGTCTGGGACCACAAATGACTACATTCCACCGAACTACCACGCACAAATAGAAGGTGGTGCCCGAATGAGACTAAAAATGACCTCGAACGGCCCAATAAATCGATGGTAAGTCAGCTCTGGGGCTTTCCAGGGCGTAACACGGGCGTGGTCGTTTTGAACTCGTCTTCGAAGAATACATGCCGAAATTATCAATTAAAGTCATCTGCGCTACTAAATCGAAGGGACGGCAGAAAGTAATTATCAAACCATAACACGAAGTTAAACAGCCATTAGGGATAGGGGGCTATTTTTAGCCCTCAGCTAAATGGAGGAGTTAAATATGTAGATTTGATGAAGCGTGAACCGGGCAGATTTGAAATACTCACTCGCGCCTTTGTTCATTTCGGGGATTACGTTAACAAAGGGACAGCTGTAATCGCTGGCTATTTATAGAACAAGAGGCGCGTTTAATAAGCAACGAAGATTCTAATTCTGATTAGGGACAAGGCTTGACATTGTAAGATTCTTTTTTTCAACATGGAAAATCAATGCCTTCGTTACGAAGTTGCTCTGACGCAGTTGCAATTTTTCCGCTATCACCGCAGTCGGTTTTATAAGTACTTACTGAGAGAGGGAAAAATTGATGAAGCCGTAGCAAGTGACAACGTTAGAAATACTTATGAATTCGCTAGAATTACTTTTGAACCAAAGAACATTAGAAATAACTTGCTTTTAGCATATAACAATGTAAGATTTCATTTAAAAATTTGTTTTGCTTTCCAAACTTAAAATTAACAGATTTCTGAATTAATTATTTTAAGCCAATAGAGGGCACAAAAAGTAATAGTGGAAATGACTAATAACAACACAAAAGACAAAAAACAGTTTCATATGTTTGCTGCACTACTTAACGCAGAAAATCAGAGAAAAAAGATATTTTAACCATTCTTGTTTTAGAACGGGATAAAAATTCCGGTTTATACCTAAAAAAAATTGAAAATAATAGCGTTATTAGAACGTCGTATGCAAGAAAATAAGAATTGAAAGTTAAGAATATAAAGCAAAATTGACTATTATTTAAAAATTTCTCAAAATTCAGTGAATTATGTTGGAAATTAAAAACAAACTTCATTAGAACGAAAATTGTTTGTTCTATCAGATAGTGCAGTGATGCCAAAAATGACCAAAACAACACAAAACATTAAATAAAAAAATTTCAAGATTAAATTTTAAAATTCCGGCGTCGAGGGGCATTGAGTCACCAATACGACTACCTGTGTGCCAAATTTCATGGCTCTAAGTGTAATAGATTCGTCTGGACATCGCGCGCACACACACACACAAACACTGCCTTTCATAAGTATCGATATTGCCTTGTAAAAGGAAAGCAGATAAAAAAAAATTCTCATGCGGAAATAAATGAAGAACCCCCAAGTTGAAGGTTGGCAGGGAGTAAATATCAAAATTCACTTTACGCAAGTCTTCAAAATCACTCTTAAAATGGATGATCGGTGATGGAAAAGATAAATGGTTAGATTAAAATCTTTAGACAATTCCGCCCCACGACGAAAGCTGCGCGGATCACCGGTAAGTGTCAAATCGTAGAAAGAGAACGCTAGAAATGCGCAGCTGGCTTTTATACTTTCGAAATAGGGAGGAGAAAAAAAGTAAGTATTTTTTTCCCCGGGGAAAAAATACTTACTCGATATTTTTAACCGCTTAAGGACCATTTATTTGTAACCAACGGTATTTAGGACGAGTTAACTCGGAATAAATCCTTAAGCACCTCTCGATGCTTATATGCACTCAAGATCAAGCTCAGGCAGTGACAGTTACAGTAATTAAGATTTTAAAAGGCGCGGATAAAAAGAACTTATAATATATATAAGGCGAAATCTTTAATGCAAAACACTGATATAACACTTAACAGTTTCTTTTTTTCGACCTAAACTTACGTCCCCCCCCCTATAGTGGTCTAATAGGGCGTCGGGAAAGGAAAAAATTATGACGCCTTTCGTGGTATTTTTAAACGCTTATAGCTCCGCAACCATATAGCAGAGAGAGTTGGTTTTAATTTCATAGGCTACACAGTACCCTAAAAATGACAAAAATATCGAAAATTTTTTTTTTGCATTTTTCGATGGCCCATACTATTGGGAAACTTGACTCCAAATTTTGGATCTGATATCCAAATAGTTTTAAAGATTTTAAAGTTTTCTGAGTGTTGACAGTCTCAAAATTTGACAGAGTGGTTAGTTTCGTTTTCATTTTGAAGCATTTTATCATTTTTAAAATAAATTAATTAAAAATATTTTGTAAATAAATCAATTCCTTGGGCGAAATGCTTATCATAACTTCGTTGTTCACCACCCAAATCGTTTCTGTTTGTTTATATTCTGCGTTCTTATTGAGTTCTCATTACTACCTAACTGATATTCATAAAAACGACATTTTCCAATACCAATATTAATTTTTACACAGAGTTTATTTTATTTAGAAGCTTTGCAGTACAATATTATTGTTTTTCATTCATTTTCTGGTGAGAAAATGCCACTATCGAAAAGTTATCGACTCGTTAAGAGACAAAATGTTTTGAAAACCTGGCAGACTAATTACATAATATTTCAAATAAGAAAAAAAAAATTCAATCATATTGCGTTAAAATAGTGTTTTAGTGCATTTTATAAGTTGGGAAATAACATAATAAAAAATTAGAGCTCTACAAGCATTATTAGTTTTGATTTCATGCCTTTACAAACTTTAAATGCATTTTTCTCAGATTTTTATTTTTGGCGATTCAAGTGTTTTCTATTCCCTAAGGCATTTTTTCTGTTGAAGATAGAGTCTTGAAATTTTTTTGTAGATACTTTCATATATATGTTCTATAAGAATTAGCATGGATTTAGGCCTGAGAGTTCTAGTTATTTTTTTAAAAAAGTTCAAAGTTGATATTTTTAGAATTTTCATGATTTTTCAGGTTTTTTCGCAAAAAAAACTATCAAAAATTAAAAAAGAGTCAGATCATCAATCCCATGCTAACTTTTGTTCCCAAGAATACAAGAAATTTAATTCACTTGAAATAACTAAAAAATATTGAAAATTGAGAATTTTATAAGAGTTTAAAAAACTTTAAAAATTTCATTTTTTTTTTAATTTTAAAATAATATCTCTTGCTAAAATGACGTTTTTAAATCAGAATCTATTGATTAATATAATCCAAAAATAAAGTCAATTATTTATTTTAATATTACTGTCTCCAAAAAATAGTTTTGAAAAAGGGTACTGTGTAGCCTTAACAGAGAAAGGTAGACATTGAAAATAGCAAAAATAATTTCAGAATTTGTAATTACGATTTAGTCACAGTAGAGCTGCAAAGTTGGTGAAAATCGCGAAAATTTTGATGACGTCACAGCGACCGATGCGCGCGCACGCAGACTCAGACAATTCATTCATCGAATGCGCGAAATATTACTCAAGAATTGTTGAATTACATTCGAACTTTTTCCTAAAGTTAAACGCTTATAGCTCCGCAACGAAATAACATAAAGAGTTAGTTTTAGTTTCATTTCACAGAGAAAGATTGCAAAAATAATTTTAGAATTTGTAATTACGGTTTAGTCGCAGTCGAGTTGCAAAGTTGATGAAAATCACGAAGAATTTTACATAGATAGAGTCACATAGTCGCACTAGACTTATAGCCACTATAGACTATAGAGTTAGTAGTCACATAGAGCTACTTTAGTCACAGAAAGTCACAGTTGAGTAAGGTAAGTAAGTTTACGCCCCTCAATCCCAGCGGCCATTTCGCAAAGACAGCCCCCGTCATTTAATTTTTTAATACCAAGATTATAAGCAGCAGAACTTTTAGCCGAAAGAGATCACAAATGGTTAATACTAATAAATTTCCGCAAGAAAAATAACTATTCAAATGAAAATTTAAAGTGACACCTAATTTCACTCGCTTCTCAACCGTTAAATTCAACTATAAATGGAAAATAATAGATTTATCATAGGGATAATAGTTTTCCTTTTAGAATGTATATAGCAGCCTTATGAAATTTCGTTCTGGAATGGGAATTATTTGAGATAAAATTTGGGAAAATTCCTTAACTCGGAGATAAGAAATATTTTCAGTTCTGGACGTTTACAATTTTAGCAAATTAACTCGAAAATTTTCCTCCATTATTCTGAAAGTTTTAATTTATGATTTTCTGCAAGATTCAACAATATTTTTTGAGTGCATCAAGGTGACTGTATCTAAGGGGGTTCTCATACGAGGAGAGTGGACCCAAAAGGGGACGACCCCTCCCTCGGAATGAAATAATTAAAAAAATTGTAGATTCTATGTCTAGACAACAAACTAAACCCATTCCTGATGTTTTTTCAACATATTTCAAAAAATCTAATGCCTTGCGCCTCAAAGGGTTAATCCAGTTATCCTACACACCAAAAATAAATAAATAAAATAATGCCGGATTTTTCATCTTATGATTATTGCACTTGAAACGAGATTTTCTTTTTCAAAATGTGCGTCCTGATGCAGACCATTCATCCCTAAAGAATAAGCCATAATGGATAATAAATGTTCCACCCTGGGCACAAATTAAATCTTTCCGAGCGGCTGCAACCGGCTATGAGATAAATTGTGCAAATCGGTAATAACACATTTCATGGACAACAGCAGTTCCATTTATGGGATCATCCGAACTGATAAGGGATGGAGAAAGATACATTAGGCGAGCGCGGGTGGAGCAATACGCGGCCATCAACAAAGACATTTTCTGGAAGGGTTCGTACTTGATATCAATTTAGGTGCCACCAAAAGTGGATGGTGGATCAAGTTCAAGGTGATATCCACCCACAGTGCGATTGTGCCGGATGCAGATGTGAAAACAAGGCGATGGCCTTGGAGAATGACCAACGAAAACGTGTCAATTTTTCCACAGATTTTAACTTCACTCCTTTTTTTTTATTAAAACGCAAACTGGTTTCTGAAAGTTGCAATATCCTTATATATACAACGCTAATGCACATACTTGGCACAGAAAAGAGGTTAATTTCTCTTTTGCGGGTGGCGAAGATCGGTTTGTTTACAAAACAAAACCGGTAGACATGTTAGGCATAAGTATAGCCTACTACTATTGTATAGCAACGGATTCGGAAACCCACAGCGCTTTTGCGCATGCGCCGGGCGGAGTTATTTTCATCAAAACAGGGGGGAAATGAAGAATGGAAGGGCGATGTTTACACTGAGCGTGATCTAACAAAGAACTCCGGAAATGCGCTCATATGACTCATTGCCTGACACCTCTCTCTCTTACATACTCAACTTTGTTGTTGCTTCGCAGTTTTGGTTAGTATTATTTTTCCTTAAATAATTTTTTAGAAACACAAACTGATTGTATAGAATCTGAGTGTTGCCAATATCGATGTTTCTTAGTTGTAAATATGCAATAGTTAGTACGTTCTGTTTCTTCCTGGTGTCTTAGAGAAGAAACGGGACAAATAGTAATACAAGACTACGTTCTGTTTCTTCCTGGCGTCTTAGGGAAGGAGCGGGACAAATAGTAATACAAGACTGAGTAGTGAAATACAGTGATAGTCCCATACATAAAGAACGTATGGCAACTCTACTATAATATCTATATTCAGTGGCGGACTGGGTCTGAAAAGAGTGGTTGCCATGAGACAATGGGGGCCTTATCACATCTACGTTAATATTTTTTTGATATTATTTATTCCAAATATAATAAATTAAAATCAATAAGTTAATATAATCTATTCGTAATCTAAAACTCTATTATATATATTGCTAAATACAGTATACACGTA
Organism: Araneus ventricosus; assembly: GCA_013235015.1. Lineage (NCBI taxonomy): Eukaryota > Metazoa > Arthropoda > Arachnida > Araneae > Araneidae > Araneus > Araneus ventricosus. The sequence goes on along the minus strand of BGPR01003307.1, from coordinate 34,611 downwards.
TTATTGAAAGTAATAAATAGCAAATATAAATGTAATTTTATGATTAAATATTAAATAATTTTGGTGGTTGTATAGCATACTGTAATTTTGGAACTATACTATTATATTGAGAATATTTTAATCAAACTGAAAATAAAGTGCAAACTAGTTACCAATTAAAAAAAATTTTTAAAAAGAATAATTCTAACTGTCAAAGATTAACAACTCAAATGTACCGAAGTGTATTACATTTGGTCCACTTCATTACTGGCAACTCAGGAAACATTTGAGTTCACTAGATGACTGTGCAAATCTGTTAATAAGTACTCTATATCCAAATCATCTAGAAATTCCTTTTCATAGCAACGTAGAGGAATTCCAAGTTCTCCTCAGACAATGAATTTCTTAATATGATCTTTAAGATCTTTAGTCGACACATATCCTGGGGGCCCGAATTGTCTTATGTTAAGGGGGCCCACTTGCCATCGGGCAAGCTGGCAACCTGGCCAGTCCGCCACTGTCTATATTTCGGCTATATTCTCCAATATTTTGTTATAGAAGTTACTGTAGTTCTTTGTTGCTGTTGCATTTATTCCATGTAACACAATCCAACACAAATGATTTCACATTGTCGTCAAAACAATGTAACTAGTTGCATACTAAAGTTGATTCGTACGACAGTTAGTTAAATAATTAACTTTTGTTCATGTTGCTTGAGCTGAATTTAAAATTCCTGCGCACTTTCAGCAACAATACCTCAAATAAGAGGCGATAAACATATTATTCTAGGAGAAATCTAGAGACTCTAATTTTAAACAGTTAAAGTTAATCAAACAGGAGAAAAAAGATGGGGGAGGGGGAATCGCTGTCTATCTAAGAAATAAAATTTTTCTAAACAAAATATTTTAACATAATATGAATCTGCAATTTCACGAAACTGTAATTTATGAACTAATTTGTGATTCGGAAACAAATCTTATGAAGAAGTACGTTTTCGATCATTCTTTTTTCCCCTTGCATATTTCCTTGAATATAGCGAAAATTTCTTATGCATGGAAAAATATCTGATAAAGACAGAAAAAAAGCAATAAATGTAAATAAAGATTGGAATCCAATAATGGTCAAGCATGCAAGGCCGTTTCCAAGACCAACAAGAAAAGAAATGCTATTATGATCCTATATCGTTTTTTCGGAATAGAGGACAGTGTCAAAATACGAATATCAATAGCATTTCAGGAACGCCACGAGAATATTTGATGAGTATAATGAAAATATGATTGACATTCGAGACGACTAACAACATTTTAACCCCTTGAGGATCGGGGTGGTTTTTTTTCCCCTCCCCTATCTAATAAGATGACACCTCCTGTTTCGGAAAGGAAGCTACGGCAAGAGCAAATGTTACTAAAGGAACTGGAAATGTAAAGATTGATAAAATCAATAATGACATTAAAACAAACTTTAAAATTTACATAGCTTTTTATTCTGCTGGGTTAAGGATATAACGTTGGACCTCTCCGACCTTTACTACAAAAATGTGCAAGAGTTTTAATGCCAAGATTAATTCACGAGCAATGCGTTTCACTAACTAAATTTCTGATGATTTTTAATGACTGAGGGCAGTTAATTCTCCCATAAAGCAATCAAGCATTTCTCGACCGTCCTTTTTGCAAACTTTTGAAATAACAAGTTTATCCCAGGGGCTCCCAAAAATTTTTTTTCTCTCACGTACCCCTTGATTATTCTTTTTGTTTTCGCGTACCCCCTACTTTCATATCGAACCTATGTAAAGGCGTTTTTTTTTATCAATAATGTTAAGGGCTTAATCAGCTTAAGAGTCAAATGACTCAAAATAATAACATTTCAAGTACTTATTTTTGATTTTACATTTTATTCCACTCCTACAGTAGTATTAGTTCAACTTCAAACAAATGAAAGCGTTATTGTAATAATTTCGGATTAATTTATAAAAACAGCTAAAAAATTACATTTCGTAACAATAAACCATTCAAGTGGTATAGTTCTTAAATAGCAGGTATTCACTAGCTGAAACAAAAATCTGTAACTTTATGTTCTCTTGTTCCCGCCGTTACTAACTTTGATTTCGCGTACCACCAACTAATCCCTCACGTACCCCAAGGCAAGGTTCCCACTCATTTATCAGAATGAAATTCAAGGACTTTTCAAGCACTTTCAAGGACCAAAATGAAATTTTTCACGGACCTTATTCAGCACACAATTAACGTGTTTAAATAAAATAATTGGTGAATTTAATTATATAATACCCAAATATTTAAACAACTCAAGTCAAACAAATTTTATCAAAATAATAGCTTAAATGCACTTACCTTATTAGTATAAATTATTGGTATCTGAATAGAATAATTAAGGTTAAAACTTAAATATGCTTGTACATAATAACTGCCTCTCTATACCTGTATAAAAAGCTTTTATTTGTGGTTTTTGAGGTGGACAGATAATAATAAGCATATGATACAAACTTTAAATTATCATTTATTGAAGATAAAACTTTCAAAACACAAAATTTTTAAATAATAAGTATGTACTTTGTCAGTAATATCTTTCTTTAATAACAATTGTTTCACGAACTTGTCTGCTGCAAAACCCATGCTTATTTTATCAGAAGGATTGTAGATAGTTTTACCAGAAAAATTTGCTTTACATAGCTTTATAGCAGATGATAAATTTTCTGAATACACCGATCTACTTAGCGGTCAGTTTGTAAAAATCAAGGACTTTTCAAGGACCCTTACGTGCGTTTTCAAGGAGTTCTCGGGGCACCGAGTTAATATAACGAAATTCAAGGATTTTCAAGGACCGTGGGAACCCTGCAAGGGGTATGCGTACCGTCCTTTTTGCAAACTTTTGAAATAATCAGTTTATCCCAGGGGTTCGCAAATTTTTTTCCCCTCACGTACCCCTGATTATTCTTTTTGTTTTCGCGTACCCCCTACTTTCATATCCAACTCCTTCCCCCCCCAACAATCCGCCTATGCAAAGAAGTTTTTATCAATAATGCTAAAGTTAGTGTAAGAGTCAAATGACTCGAATTCATAACATTTGCAGAACTTACTTATGATATCACATTTTATTCCATTTTTACAATAGTATTAATTCTACGCCAAAGAAAATGAAACCAGTATCGTAGTAATTTCGTTTTAACTTATAAGGGTAGATAAAAATTACACTTCGTAATAATCAACTGTCCAAGTGGTATAGTTATTAAATAGCGAGTATTCACTTGGAGAAGCAAAATTCTCTTACTTTTATAATCACTTATGTTTTCTTGTTTCCGCCATTAACAACTTTGATTTCGCGTATCCCAAATGGTCCTTCGCGTACCACAGGTTGGGAACCTCTGGTCTATCCGATTCCACCATAGCTCAAGGAAAGGAAGTTCAACTAAAATGCACCGTAACGACACAAAGGATACGGACATCACCAGATCCGGTGTGTACACAAATGAAATTCAATTCATCCCGAACTGTGAAGAATTATCAGTCAACTCTGTAGGAGTGAAAAGGAAAGGCCATAAGCTGCAGGAAAATCAAGGTGAGAGAAGGAACAGCAATCTGCGAAAGGAGCCCATTAAATGAAGCCTCTGTCAAGAACAGGATGTGCCCAACCCTGCAAGTTTTTCATGCGAGCTATGTTCGTTCCTCCTCCTACAACTAAATGCCTCTTTTTTCCGCAGATTAAGTGGCGGACTTGCGTTGCGAAACAACTGAACTTCAATATCTTTACGCCAAAACATACAGACAACAAATAGTTATATGCAAGTTGTCCACTTTTATTGTGGTCCAACAGCTACTTTCTAAACCGTTGGATGTAGACATGTAGTTCCAACTGGAAAAACGCTTTAAACGAAGAGAAGAATTTTATTTCATGTTTTTTGAGTCAATAAATATATTTCTGAAAAAGTTATGGATTCTAATTTATCATACGGTGCCCCGGTACTATCAGTCATGCTTAGTAAAATATTCTTCACACACTAACATTTTAAACAAAACCAGCGGGAGTGGTCTCCCCTAAACTTTCTCGTATACCCCTAACACATGTAGAGAAAAAAATAAGCTAAAAGGCAGTAAAACGAACAAGAACCCCTAACGCAGTGAGGGGGGGGGAATAAGCGAAAAGTCATACCACGATTTCCGAAGGTCGACCAACGCGGAAGTGGAATTAGAAGACGGCGTGATTACCAATAGGGCCGGGTGTAAGATAAAGAAATGAAATCTGCAATTTGAATGCCTTTTTTCTAACCGATTGACACAAAAATCGGACACAAATCTACCGTTAAGGTAAGAAGGCCACATGCCAAATTTCATTTATCAAAGTAATTTTTTAAAGAAGTTATTGCATTCAAAAGTATGCGATTATACAGACAGACAGTCAACCCTTTGACGGATTTGGTCCAAACTTTGATACAAACCCACAATCCTGATGATAAAAATGTGTACCAAATTTTATCCATCTAGCTATTCCAGTTTTTGAGTTATAGTGTTCACATGAACGCAGACAGACAAACAGACAGACTTCCCGTAGACGGATTTCGTCCAAAATTTGATAGAAACCTACAAATTAACTTAATGAACTGGCTGCAGAAGAGTATGACATGGGAATTCTGAAGCTCGTGAACAGATACGACAAATGTTTAAATGTAGGAGGTGATTATGTAAAGAAGTGAAGGAAGCTTCCGGTATGTAACAGAATTGTTTTTTTCCAATAAATATTGTGTTTTAGTTTTTCATATTGTATAACTAAATTATCTTTATTTTCTGGATGACCCTCGTAAATTAAGACAATAAATCGCTAATTTTACATGAATACTTCATTCTTCGAAAAATATCGAACTTTTTCCGACGTACCGAAAACATTTCAGTCCTACAAAACTACTGAATCCGAAAAAGTCTTAGGTTGCAAAATACTTGGATCAATTTTAAATTTATGCCCGCTGAAAATCCTAATACAACGTACACGAAAGACAACAACCTAGCGTTACGATACCCTTGAGTGCAAAACCAGACACACGTGATGACGATAAGGATTCACAGACGTCCCATTACGACTTGATTCAGACATTTTAAAGACGCTCCCGAGACGACAGTGAGATTAGCAAGAGCGCAAAAATTCAAAGGAGAGAAAATCAAATTCAAATACGATTGCGGAACGTCCAAGTTCACTCGATTTTTTAAGTTACGATTAGTTAATGAGTGTATGTGATAAATTAATACCCTTAAGGGCAATAATTTGAGCAATTTGATTTTCGCAGTTCTCATCATTTATGGTTTGACATAGAACTGGCATATATTCCAAAATATAATGAGCACGATCCGTTGAAAGACGACAATTTCTATGGGACTTTGATTAGTTCGTTCTGAGGATTACCAAACAAATAAATTATAGTTTCTTGTTATACAGGGTGTTCATAAATTATTGGACCCATTTTCAAAAATTAATATAAAAAAATGTTAATGTTACAACGACGGGTTTTTTGTTTTAAACAAGTGTATAAAAAAATCTTTTTAAAGTCAATTCCTACTTAGGTCAATAATTTATTCACATGTTTCATTTTCCATTTTGTTCCCTCCTTGACTCAGACTAGAACCCAAATAAAAAAAAGAATCTGAAAAAGAAATTTTTTTCCAGCTATCTAATTAATTAAATTTAATTAATGAATTAATATTTGAGAAACTGTATTAACATCAAGTGTCATCCACTACAAGTTTTAAAAAATGTATTTGAACTTGAGTGGATGAATAAAAAGTATTTTATTAACGATTGAAAATTTGAACAAGATATATAAATAAATATATATAGGGAGAGTGTGAACTAATAGTAGGAATTGAATAAGAGCGCATTTTAAAGCGTCCCCCCCCCCCCCAGGTAGATAACGAGCCGTTACGGTGGTCTAGGTCAGGGGTCTAACCCTGGTATGTAATATCTTAAGTGCATACACTGTGGATTTAACTAAATAATGTGTACTTTTGATTTGTGAGTCTTCTAGAGCAGGGGTTCCCAACCTTTTTTCCCTCGCGTACATCTTGATCAGTCTTTTTTCATTTTTAAGTACCCCGTACTGCCATATCCCCCCCCCCTCCAACCATCCGTCTATGCAAAGAAGCTTTTATCAATAATATTAAGGGCTTAGGTAAGCTTGAGAGTCAAATGACTCGAATTAATAACATTTGCGGGACTTACTCTTGATTTTACATTTTATTCCATTTTTGCAAGAGTATTAGTTCAACGCCAACGCAAATGAAACCAGTATTTTAATAATTTCACATTAACTTATAAGGATAGCTAAAAATTACGCTTCCTTTTGCGTTCTTATTTTGAGGGCAGGCTTAAGGACTTGCTCAGCTTTCACGTTTACTTTTCAGACGAACTTGGGGAACCAAAATTCAGTAATATTTATAATCCCAAATGTTTTATTGTATCCGCCATTACAAACTTTAACTTCGCGTATCCCAACTGGTCTTCCGCGTATCCCCAAGGGTACGCGTACCACAGGTTGGGAACCTGTGATCTATGCATTTCAGTTGCTTTGTGAGAGGCCACGTCAAAAACTGAAACAATTATTATTAAATGGAAACGAAATCAATTAAGGAGTGTAAAATCGAGGAGATGAAAGGGGGTAAAAATGAGTAGACAAAAATAAAATAAGAAATATTTACTTAAAATCCGCATTGACAATGCAGTCGGTTTTCCTTAAATGAATTTCCCGCCACCACCCAAAAAAATGTGATATGATCATATCACAAATACACTTCATGCCGCTAACCTGAAACATATTACGATAACGCCCCTGGAATTTCAATTTTACCCATACCTAGTATTTAGAGGGCGCAGGTAAGAGGGAAAACTAAAAAATAAGAAGGGTATATTCTAACATATCTTAAAGCGATCACTATAAATTATTTGCTAATGCACGGGCAATGTAAATATTTACAAATAATTTCATCTTCCGACGCCCTATATATAGAGTGGAGTTTAGGTGAACTACAGTTCTGCACACTGAAAATGCTTTAGACCCGTTGCAGCACATTGCGCCAGTTGATGGCACACTTAATTTCACTCGTTCGTGAATTTGAGACCCACAACAGGACAAACAAGAAAGAAACGCAGCAGGTTTATTTTTCCTCAAGACTATACACGAATAGGATAAACTGCCATCCCCAACTGGGTTAGAAATAAAATGAACGAACCACAATTTTAAGTTCTTAGTTATCACTTACAATTTAAAGATTAACCCTTTGCGGCGCAGTGTACCAACTGATGGCACACCTAATTTCACTCGCTTCTCAACCGTTAAATACAACTATGAATGGAAAATAATAGTTTTAGGATAGGGCTAATAGTTCTCCTTTTAAAATGTATATAGCAGCCATATGAAATTTCGTTTCAGAATATAAATTATTATTAGAGATAAAGTTTGAGAAAATTGCTTAACTCGGAGATAAGAAATTTTTCCAGTTCTGGACGTTTACAATTTTAGCAAATTAACTCAAAAATTTTCCTCCAATATTCTTAAAGTTTTAATTTATGGTTTTCTGTAAGATTCAACAATATTTTTTGAGTGCATCAAGCTGGCTGTATCTAAGGGAGTTCTCATATGAGGGGGATGACCCCAAAGGGGGTCACGACACCCGCCCCCTCGGAATGAAGTGAGCTTCTTTTTTTTTTAATTTTTTGTAGATTCTATGTCTAGAGAATAAACTAAACCCATTCATGATGTTTTTTCATCATATTTCAAAACATTTATGCCTTGCGCCGCAAAGGGTTAATTCAAATTTTGAAAACTACCTAAAATCAATGCGAAGAGAATACACTATGAGATGAGCCATAATTAAACCCTGGACATTTTTTTTTTCAATTAAGTCTGAATAAGTTAATAATCTATACGCATTTTTTTTTACTATAAGTAAGTACAGTTTTTACTTGAAGAAGAAAATACTTGACTAAAAAAATTCTAATTAAACTAATAATGTCTTAATGAATTAATTTTTATTAAAAATTTAGTTTAACTATTTTTCCTGTATTCCTTACAATTATTTATTAAGCATTTACAAAACATTTTTGTGAAATGACAAAAATCGTGCACTTCAGTTAAACCTAGGTACCACTTAAGTCAAATTAGAAATTCTACATCCTTTTTAATTTATGATTACGCATACACATCTATTGTTCAGCAACGGATTTTAAATTTCATCACAAAATTGTAAAAACACCGGTCCTACCTGAAACACATGGCATCACGATTCGAACTTGGAAAAAACTTGGGAGTCCAGAAAAAAAATTGAGAAAATTTATGTTTTTTAATATAATAATTTTTAAAATTTTTGGTTTGTTAATTTGATTAGTGAAAGTATATAAAGTCTTCTAAGGAAGCAAACGAGTGAATCTTTTAATAACTAAAAATATTGTTATTATTGTACAGCGACGGATTCGAAAACCCTCCGCGCTTTTGCGCATACGCCAGGCGGAGTTATTTTCATCAAAATAGGGGGAAAGTGAAGAATAGAAGGGTGGAGTTTACATTTTACTGAGAGTAATCTAACAAAGAACTCCGGAAATGCGCTCATATGGCTCATTGCCTGACACCCCTTTCCGGTGTTAAATCGTCCAAAAGTGGTAGTCTCGGAATCCGTTGCTGAACAGTAGCATGAATGTCCTCGAATCACCGATTTTAAAAATAGGAAATAAATCTTTTATATCAAGAATGAAACAAGATGAAAAAACTCCCTTAAAATACAGCTTTCAGAAATATAATTACTTTAACAATCCTGTAATTGATTTATTTCTCAAATTGACAATTAGCTTGCACTAAATTTCAAAAAGTTACGCACTGCATTTAACAAAGAAAGAGTGGTCAGACTCTCTGGATAAGGAAATCGAAGAAAACAATGACGGGAAAGAAATAAACAGTTGATCCTTAAAAAGGAGAGAAACGAGCAAATCTCGCTTCCTTTTGCACAATAAGGAAGCAAAAAAAGAATGCCACCACCCTGCTTAATATTCACATCGCGATTCGTGAAAGAACAAAGGCTAAGCACGCCACAATGGGAAAATATAGATTAAAAGCTGGGGAGGTAGCAGTGCACCAAAACAGAGGTTTGGTTGAAATGTGGACACGGACGGGAGGGAGGGAGGAGTGATCTAAGGGTCTTGAGGAGGGGTCAAAGTATAGTATGAACTTTGTGGTAGAATCCTGGGAATCCGAACATCTTTCTTTTTTAAAAAATTTTTTGAAAAAAATTTACTGAAAAATGAAGGGAAAATATCAATTATGAATCAAAAACAAAGCTAATGTTTATTCCTAACTTAAAAGAAGTATTCGAATTGGTCTTTAAGAATGAATACAGCACCTTAATTAGTAGAAAGAAATTCAGATATCGTCTTTTTACTTTCAACTTGTTCGAGACCATACCGTGCGAATCGCCGCGTGCTGTTTCCGTACGCCTTCACAGAGCACCCAGAGTCAATACTCTACTGTATTTGGTATATCGAGAGTATTTTACAGAATTTCCGAAATCCGAAAAGAGGTCAGCCCCCAATTAGTTCGGATTCCAGGGGTTCTACTGTATAAAATTCTAATAGGTGCCGACAAACGACCCTCTTTCATACACCAGAACGTAGTCTGGGGAAGCGAAAAAAAAATTAATACGTCAGAATGAAAAGAATATACAATTTTTATTAATGTTTGGCAAATCAAAATTGCATTAATGAAATAGAGAACAAAACAAAACTGTCAAATCTTTTAATTTTCAGTTTTGAGCTGGGTCCTGAATAAGGAGGTCCATCCACTTTCTCATCAATAATGGATGTAAACAGTTTACATAATGGATTTTCTTTCATGACGCCAACTTTTTCGAGTGCGTCATATCTTCCTTACACCAAATATCTATCTCGCCGCATTCACTGGCGTAAATCCGGACATTTCGTAGCTCCGGACACTAGCGCGGAGGTTCTGAGCTTAAAATCAGAACTGTCCGCGCGAAATCCGGACGTATGGTACCCATATTCAAAGAGCAAGGCCTGCAAGTTGGGGCATCATCAAAACAACCGTTTTCGCAAAAGGCTCCTCAGAAACATCGCTAAAGGGCAACTTCGAGTGCACCAGAACAGAGGTTCAAAGAGCAACGCCTGCTAGATTGGGGCATCATCAACGCAACCGTTTTTGTAAAAGGCTCTATTGATATTGTAAAACGTATTAAGTGGAACTTTAAGAATTAAATTTGCCAATTTATAAAACAATGTTAATAAGCTGAACTATGATATTAGGTAAAACTTTACTCTTGATGTACTCTTGTGATTTCATCGGAGGAGGGGGAGAGGATGTTCCAACTCAGTATTGTAATCCAAAAAGAGGGCGCTGCAAACGTGCGCATGTGAAAATAGCAATATGCATGTAATTTTATCATATTGTTGCGTTCTTGTCTGTTACTGTCCTGTGAGTGTTCGTCTAAATGTGAAATAAAAAGATTATAAAACCTGCTCAAGGTAAGCCTAGTTTTAATTATCCTTGATTGTAAATACCAATTGTTTAATATTTAAAGAAATATGAATCGAAATCGTAACAGGCTCATCAGAAACATCGCTAAAGAGCAACTTCGAGTGCACCAGAACAGGGGTTCAAAGAGCAACGCCTGCAAGATCATCAAGCAATCGTTTTCATCGCAGGCCCATCAGAAACATCTCTAAAGAGCAATTCCCCATAACAAAAAAGTAAAAAAGGTTTTTAAATCGGAAACACTCCCACCCCCGCTTGTAATTTGGAAGCAAGTAAGCGCGTGGCACTCGTAGCCATTTTAGCAAAATTATCGATAATAATAGTAATAAAACCCTCAGCGTTAAGTGCAACTTCTCGGTTGCGTGGCAGTTGTTTCTTTCCTGAAAAGCCAACCTTGCCCGAGCACTCTCTCCTGGTCCACTTCACACGAGTGAGTACGGAGTGGAGGGAAACAATGGTCGGAAAACTTCTCGGGTGAGCACAAGACACGGAGTGCAAGCACCAAACACAAGGGAAGCAGGCAGCGATTACATCATGCACGTGCAGCGAGCGTAGCGGAACCGAAAACTGGGGTCTTCTCACGGTACCTGAAGGAAGGGTTTTCAAGGGCACTGCAAATTTGACGAACATGAAGGGGGTAACTAATTAATTACGAAATTGGGTGTCTTCTCAAAGACTACACATTAAAGGGCTTTATCATCTTAGCATCACAAAACATCCGCGTTTTACGGGGTGGCCTAGTGGTAAGGTCTCTTCGGGAACGAAGATTTCCAGGTTCGAAACCCGATTCCAATGAAGATCCGTCTTGTGGACCTGGTGCACGCTAAGGTATGGGGCACAACTGCCGATTCGTGTCGTTGAAGATGCAAAAATAACAATAGTAACCACCATTCCCCCTGCGTGTCTCCACAGGGGGCATATGGGTTACTATTGTTATTTTTATAGCTTCAACGACACGAATTGGCTAGTGTGTAACGAGCCTTAAAATATTCCCTTAGGCCCGGTGCACACTAGCCGATTTTAATCGATTTGTGTCGTTGACGCTATAAAAATAACAATAGTAACACCCATTCCCCCTGCGTGTCTCCACAGGGGTCATGTGGGTTACTATTGTTATTTTTATAGCTTCAACCACACGAATCGGCTAGTGTGCACCGGGCCTAAATGTAATGTCGTGGGTCCAAAGCCCTCCTGCTGGTGTTCTCTGGAAATTTGGAGAGGTGCCAGTTAATGTGTCGTCCTCACCATCTCACTAGGGTTCAAAATTACCCAAAATAACCTTCATGTTGCTTCAAAACGGGACTTTCTGGAGTGCTTGTTAGGTCCCGCTAAATAAAATGTGAACATATCCCCCTCCATTTTTCACTTTTCTCCTATTTTGGTATAAATAACTCTTCCTGGAGCATGCGCAAAAGCGTGGAGGATTTCGGAATCCGAGAATCAATACCTGTCGGTGTCATGTAACATCTAATTGCACCCTGCCGACACCAAATTCACTTTCTTACTTCTCATGCGAAATACGCATTTCATTTCAACATTTTACGTCATATATGGATATGATAGTAGGGGGTACGCGAAAAAAAAAATGGAGGGATACGCGAGAGAAAAAAGGTTGGGAACCCCTGTTTCAAAACATAACTGACAAGTCGAAATTCCCATCGTATAAGGGTGATACTTCTTAGAGGGCCTCTAAGAACACTAGGGGCCCTCAACAAGTTTAATCCGTTACGCCATCATAAAATCAGTTGTAATTTTTACCGCACGGCCTAGTACTGTGCTGTTATGTTTTGTAATTTAAACTAAGCAATTTCATCTTGTCACTTCCATTATCTCTTCGCCATCAATATTTTTTTCGCAGTTTTTATAATTACAGAGAAAGTTTTTTTTAAAAAAAATCAAACAGCATCTAGTCATTCTTTCCAAAAAATAGTTTTTTCCTTCCCCTAAGCCTTAATTTATGCGTAACTTAAAAGAGAAAAGCAATTTAATCCATAAAAGGAGACAAAATAAGAAAACAAAAACAAAACAAAAGGCGAGTAAGAGTGTAACACTTAATGTGTGCTAAATATACGAAAGCTCAATACAACGTTACAATTTATACACTATAAAAAGATGTAATGATATTTGCGCCATAATAAATCAACTCAACCAAAAGAAATCTCCCAAGATGAAAAATGAAATTTCTAAAAACTTTTCTACTACAGGCAAAGACTTCAAAAACAGAATGCAAATCATTTACTTCCCCTAATCTATTTGTATGTACTCTTTAAGAAAAAATAAGGAACATCTTATTTAATTTTTTTTATATTCAAAATTGTTTCATTAATCAAATCGTATGGCCCAAAAGTTCGCCATTTTCGAGATAATCTGCGAGATAATTCTCTCCAGATGCATTAAATCAGAGAAGAAAAACACCATAAAAAGCGAAGGTAAAGCAATTTAAGACGAAAATATGCAGATAAAAATACGAAATTCGCTATCAGCAAAAGTAAGAAAAAAAAGGGGGTACGCATATTATTAGTTTACAGCGCAGAGAGAGTCATTACAATAATTATTATTTAATGTTTTCTAGAACTTACTTCTGAACAATCTAATAGAACATTCCATCGCTGGTGAAGTGCAAAAAAGAAAAGATTTGAACAGGAGATACCAAAAATTTGTAACTACACGGTGTATTTTAAATATTTTTCAGGTGTAAAAGTTGGCGCTTTTTTTTTCTTTTCTCCTTCTAAGCAATTATCATCCGAAATCTTTTTAAATTCGCTGTTAAAATAATTTCCGCATTTAGAAATAAAATTTGTGATACAAGCACACCGTGAAAAAACATAATCCATAAAGAAAAGATGAATCGAATCGTTTTTATTTTTCCACTTGTTACACGTAACAAATATCACCGAAATTTCAGAAATGTTCCACGAAATAAAATCTGGATCGCTGCGGAATAAAAATGAAAAATGTTACTCGAATTCATTTCATAACATCAAAATTTAAAATAAATCATTTTATATATATATATATATATATATATATATATATATATATATATATATATATATATCTCTATATATATATATATATATATTAGAATCTAAAAATGCAAAGTCGAGAGAAATAGAATCTGACTAGAATGTTTTTTTAAAAGTCACTTATATTTAAAGAATGTTTTCGCTTTTTAAAAAAAAGAAAAGAAATCTAGAGGGTTTTTTTAACAAAGAAAAATAGAAGGAAAAAGCACTTGAAGCCCTCAACATAAGAGGCTCTGACAGAACATTTTTTTTTTCTTTTTCTTTGTACCTGCATCACGTTTCATAGCACATATTAAAAGGGAATGAGGAAATTTCATTACGTGTCAAGAGTAAAATAAAGTTTAAAAAATCCAAGACATTTTTGTCGTGTAATACTCACTATATTTAAACAAACATTTAAATGGTTAAGAGGTTAGAAAAAATGGCATTTTTTCACACATAAAAAAATGGGAGGGGAGGATGTCATTATCGTTACTATACCAATTCAAAGAAATTTGAAGTTTTGTATCCATGACACTTCTATTGAAGTTAAGTATTTCAATTTAACTCTCATGTCAAAATGAAAATTCAAAAGATAATGGAGTTTTACTTTTGAATGAAGGACACTGCAATCAAAAAGTAAATGCAGTCGTTAAAATCTCTAATGAGACATAAATTTAGAAGGGCAGTTTTTATTCCCAGTTCTTTTTTTAAATCAAAATTAATAATATTATTTTTTTAATTCCAAAAAGATGCTGATGGTTTTAAAACCGTCTCTCATCCCCCCCCATTCAATATTTTGCAGTAATTTTCTAAAACCTTCCGTTAGTTAAAAAAATTAAATACAATTTTTTATCATCATAACTTATTAAATATTATCTTCTCTTTAATAACAACCAGGAAACATTTTAGAAGTAGCTTTCAACGATTATTTTTCAAGTATCTTGTTTTTTATGAAATGTATCATTTGAATAACACACAAAATACTTAAACAGTAACAAAAGGCATAAACACTTTAGCAGCTATAGCTGACATACAGTTTAATGTTAGTTTTTCAGACGTGGAAACTTTTGGAGTAAAACAGATCTAAACTGAAGGAATTTAAGTTATTATCATTTGTGTAAACATCAAAATTTATGTTATATGCGTTTAACAAATTAATATAAACAAGTCAAAAACAATTTTAACTACGTGAAAGGTCCCTTATTCTAAAATAGTTGCAATTCAGTATAAATTTGCTTAAAATTGTTAAAATAAATAGTTCATTTTAAAATGAAATACATGAAAATAATCAGTGAACAAGCTTAACTTCTTTTTAAAGGGATTACTCAGTAAAGCAGTTCTTACAGTAAATATACAATGAAAAAATTTTTAATTTGTATTTTTTCATTAAGAAATCAAGCAGTCGTTATAAAGATTTCTAATAGAAACAACAGGAAAAGTTAACCGTGTTTTCTGTGCATGACATAGAGCGATGATTATCAGATTTTGATCATTATTTTTTTAATTCTAGTCCGTAGGTCACTAAGTCAATGACGTCAGTTGGAAGGGGGGGGGGAGGGTGTGGCAGAAAGGGTACCAATAATTTAGAAACACCGGAAATTTGTTAAAAGAAAAACTTGACAGTTTACTTTTTTTCCTCACTTTTAAAATTCCCTCCCCCCCAAAAAAAACTTACAATTCCTTTTTGTTTTACAACTTTTGCAGGTGTTGCGTCCTATCGATAGCTCTAATTAGTTCGGTAACTATACATATGTTGCGGTATAACTAAAGGATAAAAGGCATGGACTGTATGATGTTGAGTGCGGTGAGAACTTGGACGAGAAATGACGAAGTGATGATCCATAATAAAGCGGTTTATTCTAATTCAGCGTTGCATCACATATCTAATGTGACCATACGTCCCGCTTTTTGGCAGTCTGTCCCGTTGTCCCCAAGCACAGCTTCGGGACGCCCAAATGTCCCGTTTTCAGAAAGCGAGCAACCCACGATAACAATTTCAAACAAGAAGGCGCCAAAAATCAAAAAATCCGACGATAATGTATAGTTGCCCGGCGATGGCGGAGCATGCGCTATCCGTGTCACACATATGTAAGTTGGTCAGAAGCCTCCTATCTCGCACTTTGTTCTAACTTCATTACACTGCATGAAGTGACAGAATGAAACGCTGAGAACATTTAAACCGAAAGTAGTTGGGTGGAACTGTTCAAACACTTTCACTCCAATAACTTAAATAACGCGAACTTTCGTATAATTATTGAATATATACTATGTCTGCCCGACACTAATGCCCCCGTAGAAGTGGTCTTTTTTTCTTCTTATGAATAAATTGTGGTCGAGCTAGAAAATACAGCTGCAAGTCGTAGTTTATAATTCAACGTTAATTTCCTAAGTAAATTTTAAGGAATCCTACCAAGAATTTCACTCTTTTTTAACATCAACACCAAATATACTGAAGCAAAAATGTGTTCTTCAAAAAAATTCAGGATCACATGAATTATTCATTTTCACGTGTTTATTCCTGTTCTTTTCATTTATAAATATACAAAAAAACTGAAAAAAATATGTGTTTTCTTGAATTCACATAATTATTACCTACAAATTAAAAAATAAAAAATAAATGGTCACTTTACACATACCAAGTCTCGATCAAATCTAATTTTGGCGGGCTCACGGATACCAGATCAAAATAACAAAATAAGGCCAAATTTGACAAATTGATTGAAAACGTCATTTGCTATTAGAAAAACAGCTATCCTTCATGAAAACGAATCCCACTTGATAGGCATATGTTCAATGTTCTATTATTAAACTAAAATTTAAGTGAGAGAAATTTAAAACATCCTTGTTCTATTCAGGAGTTATTTCGTTTGGCAGCTCATTATATATCATTCGAAATGTGTAATGTCAAAAATTTATTAAAAAACGATAGAATAAGTAATTAAAAATTGTTCTAAAAGTCATTAACGAAAATAAAGCCAAAAAAGGCTAAAAATGAATTTAAGGCCAAATGAAAATTCCTAAAGCTAAGGGCTTTGAAAAAAGGCCAAATGTTCATAATCTGGCCTTAAAAAGGCCAATATGGCAACCCAGGGAGGGTTATGACCCGCGCAGTTACAAAATAGTAACCCTACTTCCGGGGGGTTGCCACATTTGGCGAGCACAGTACTTAACTGCAGGTGAAGAGCAAAATATAAAGGTTGATGTCAAAAAATTGATATCAATGGGTGATACCATGAATTACTGCACCAGGTGACGACACACCATGCCCAGTGGTGCATCTGAACTGCTTATATAAATGAACAAGGAATAAAGAAAAGCACATACATATTATAAAATATATTAATTAGTTTACAAAAATCAACGCGTGGGTCATTTGAAAAGTCTTCGTGGGCCAGTGGGTCATAAGTTCACCACCGCTGATATAGAGTGTTCAGAGTTAAAGTGAACCGAGTCCATGCAGTTGCGAATCCAGGGGGGCTATCGGGTCGCAGCCCCCTCCCCTCACCAAGGCTAAACCAAAATTGTTGATTTTATTTAAAATCACTACAACTGTTTGTTCTTAATTTTCATTTAAATAATAATAATAAAATCGTGACAACTTTGCTTTCTGGCTTGACAGGCTCGACAATTTTCCTACTTTTCTAGTCATTCCACCTGTAGCATTGACGAGGTCGAAAAACATTTTTTGGCTAGGTATTTCATTGTATTTTTTATTAAATTATCGAAAGTATTGTAGTGTTCTTCATGATTCTTATTGTCAGGTGAGGAAAGTTTGTAAAGTTAAAGTGTTTTGGTTTACATGAGGTTTGACATTCGTCACTACGATACAAAATTTTTATGACCTCCCCCCCCCCCCCGACACAAATCCTGGATTCGCCACTGAGTCCATGGCATTCATTTATGAGAAAACAAATCTCAAAGTTCATCAGCTGCATTCAAAATAACAGTGAACTTCTAATTGCCAGGTGGTTAAAAATGGAAATATGGACTTGAATCTTTATAACACAGAAAACATAACATTTATACACTGTAACGGCAGTGTTAGAGTAAAATGGGCAAAACACGGACTTGGTTCATTCTAACCCTGAACCCTCCATATAATGACTGTAATTATAATAAAGAAACCATTTTATAATCCCCTAAACCCGGAAATCAGAATAACACACTTTTTAACAGGTATTTACTTAAACAATAAATACAAGAAACTAAACTCGCAATATAGACGACAGAGTAACCCGACCCAACAACAGAGTAAGCAAACTCGAGCCTAATCCATTTAGAAAACAGCTTGGGCCTACTCGCCCGTATATGCAGGTAAAGGCGGATTTAATTTTATTCATAAGCGATCCAAATTAGCAGAGTTGAAAGAATCGCGGCGAAGATCCCTTCCTGTGAATCCGAGGAAGAAATATTCCCAGAAAACTTAAGCAAACAAGAGCAACCCGGCTCAACAGTCCAGTGGTCACGAAGCTGCCAACGCCCGAGTGCACCTATGCAAAAGGTCAAGGTAGATGCTGCTGCAACTTTTCCTCCTCCTCGGCTGCCCTCGCACAAGAAAAGAATCCCCGCACGAAAGAAATTTGTTCCGCATTTGGAGTTTTCTTTCGGCAGAAGAAATTACGATGGCACTAATGACACTCGCAATTACAAAGTGATATTTCGGTAAAGAATTAACCGGCAGATGTTGCAAATGTGCGCAGGCGAATGGAACGAGGGAAAACTGTTATTTTGAAAGAAGAAGCGAACATCTGTCAAGAAGTATGATAAGTTAATTTTGTTTGACGGCTACAACTTTCGCTTTTTTTGTTCCACTCTAACGTCTTCAACAATGGCCTTTCTTTTCCTGCATCCAAAGCCGTCTCTGACGGAACACAACACAGCAGGAAGAATTCACTAGACACTGAAACCGAATCTTTACCAAGCGCTGAGAATTCGATTTCTATGCAAAACATAACATAAATAATAAATTATAAGAAAACAAGAGTGTAGCAATTTTTTTAAAGAGAACACGAAATCATTTCCGCGGAAAAAGTAAGCATCTTAAGAACAAGCTACATTACATTATAAAGAACACACAGCATCTGAATAAATAATTTACGAATTTCTCTCTCTTACCCTGTGTCTCGTCTCTTGATACTGGCAAGAATGCTCGGTGTTCAAGTGCGATTCCAAAAGAGCTCGCAAAGCTGAGAAGCATATAATATTAAAGAGAACGGCAAAGAGAAATTCGGCTTCTAGAATATCTATACATTATCGAAAGCTTTACCAATAAGGACGAAAAACGTTTTCCAGTTAAATAATTGAAATCGTCCAAACAGCTGACCAGGATAACTATCCTGAAGTTCAGTTCAGTAATATTAACGCCCCGTCTGGAAGAAACACGAAGGCTATTTTGGGATGGACTTCGTTATTTTGAACAGTGATCAGCTGACCAGGACGTCACCTGAGATGGTAACCCCTTCTCCAAACTTCCGGGCCACACCAGCCGGATGACATCGACTCTCAACGTCAGATTTAACCCTTTGAGGACGATTGTCAAGCGGGATGTCAGCTGATTAACACACTTAACCTAACCGAGAGTATGTACCAATGTCGCGTTTTGAAGCAACGCGTGGGCTATTTTGGAACGGACCTCGTAATTTTGAACCGCGATCAGATAACGAGAACGACACCTGAGCTAGCACCCCCTCTCCAAATTTCCGCACCACACCAGCGGGAGGACGTTTGGCCCCCTACGTATGATTTAACGTGCAACAGGCCAGGCGTTCGACGAGCCATGACTAAATGGGCGCTATCGACAGGGTAATTAATGAATTCGTGAGTTCAGTTTAGTTATATTAACGTCCCGTTTTGAAGCAACACGAGGGTTATTTTGGGAC
>BGPR01003307.1:0-11766 GCA_013235015.1 Araneus ventricosus | reverse complement strand
TTTTCGGTTTCACACATTTTAACCACGGAATACATGTTTGAAAATCTTTAGAAAGTGTCAGGGTAAAAAGGAAAGCTAATCTAAAGAGTGATTTTCGGCAACGTACTCCAACTGAAGGAGGGGCTCTTCAAAGATTAAAAAAAAAAAGTGTCCATCACAAAAATACGAAACACGTCCCGTCTCTCGTTTTTCTCTCCTTTTTTTCCGAAAAAACCGAAAATTACCTTCTTTCAAAAACAAATTTTTTGCTCAACTTCTCGTTTTGGGGCACAATACCGTTTTCTTTAGTTGGTTTACTTCATATCGGAGCCGTGCTGGTGAAAGTAATACACCTGAAAGGAATCGGCAATAAAGGCAGTCGAAAACGAGGAAACATCAGCTATTCCTCACAGGAATACGTGTGCGGAGAACTTAATTTAAAATTACTATATTCGCACCACCACTTGATGGAATATATTTCTTGAGGCACACACGCAGTTAACAGCCCATTTAATACCGCCTCGACCCCAAAGGAGTTCAAGAGCCGGGTAAATACGTTTCTGCAAGCATCTGGATCTATCTTCGGTTGAGGAAAGCGTAACAACCCACCTACGCAGTTACGTATTCTAAAACCATATCCACACTCAATCATGGAACAGGAAACACTCTTTAATTATTCTCATTCTGCCCCAAATAAATTCAGGTGATGAGTTTTAAAATATCAGACGATCCTCTCTGCGCATTAGCATGAAAGGAAGGCCATTAAAGAAACGCACGGAGAAGCGAGAAGCTAAAATGATACGAGATGCAAATACCGAGAATTATTGATCCAACAAGAAATTTGAAGTACCTTGGGAATTCTATCTATGTAAATATTCGGTAATAAAATATATAGCGATGGGTTTTTTTTCCACGCATAAATAAGTATGTAAATATGATGGAAGTCTGGAGTGTATTCTCATGGCAGCTCCTGATTAAAGGATGGTGTTTTTAAAAGAGTTGCAATCGTTGCCATTACTTCCTGATGTCTCTCAGGAGATAAATAAATTTGATTTTTTATGAAAACTATTTCATAGGATAGAATATGGTCCAAAATGAACTGACTGTATATATTATGCATCGTGTGTTATGATGATCTAAAAATTGCTTTTTTCTAAGCTTAAATAAATTCTTTAATGTAAAAAAAGATGGTAGCATTTCATCCCTTTCAAAGGCGGTGGGAAGTATACTTCCCACCTAATTCATCAATTTTTAAACGTACAAGGTGGGCTATTTTAAAGTTCTCAACAAATTTTTCGATGAAAGGAAATCCCAGACGTTCTAATTTCTTATCTCAAACCGTAACGAAGTGTCTTTACTTTTTAATTAATTATTAATTAATAAAATTATTAACAAAAAATAATGTCATCCAATAAGCTAAATGAATTTCTTTTCTTAAATTAACCTCAACCCCAAAGTTATTTTATTATACCATTACTAGAAAAAAATGGCCCTTGAAAGGGTTAGGATACGAGAAAAAATTCTGGTAGAGTAAATCCTACAGATACAAATTTAAAGTGCACGAGATGGTTGCGTTCACAACTTCGCAATAAAATATTATCATGCATTTAAAATACTACTTTGAGGAGAGAAGAGGACAGCGACAATGACGCAGAGTATGTAATTTTTTTCTGTTTTAGTAAGGCAAATGGAAAAATAAAAGTGATCCTTCACAAAACCTCCTTAATTCATCTGAAAATTTGAACACTGGCTATAGACATTGTATTTTATAGAAAATTAATTTTGATGAAACACCTAGCCTTGCTTAAAATTTTTAAGACATACTGATATCTAAAGAATGCCACAGCTCAAAAGTTGACTACCTCAAATTACCCACAAAGAAACTCATTCTGTTTCACAAAGATAGCACAGTATATTATTGACATAGAATGGATATAAAACAATTCCCATAAGCGATTTTCAGCCATTGGAATCGGAGTGGAATTTCAGATTCAAGCGAGTTCAAGAGCTTTTTTAAAAAAAACTCAAAACTTTATTTTTTACTATTTTTTGCGTCAAAATAGGGTAAAATTTCACTATGTCTAATTAAATATTTTGTATATTTATAAAAAAATCAAAAATTAACCAAAAGCTTTTTCAGTATAATGAGAAAGGTGTACTTTACTTCTATAAAAAATTTCAAACATGCATCTATAACAGATTTTGAGTAAAAATACATCGAAGTAACAAGGTTAGGGTTAACGGACTTAGGGTTCCAATTCCCCCACGAGTACATCGAAACGCTTTCCTCCACTTTTACAAATCACGGGATGCTTGGGAGGGGGATGATCAGAAAGGAGAACTCTATAGAGACTAATTTTTAAAAATTTAAAAGTAGTTAGCATTTTTATATATTTTTAACGTGAACTACATACAATTTAGTAAAAGAGAGGGACAATCTGGGACAAAATCTCAAAATCGGGGCAAATAATGAAGATTTTTTTTACCTCCGATTTGGAGTAGTGTCAAAAAACTTAACTGACCCAGCTATTCCGGGACATCTGACAGCTTAAAATCTCCTCAATAGCAATTACTATTTATATATTTTCCATCAGGAGATAAATGCCAAATACGGCTAAAAGTTGTCTTTACAACTGCAACTGTAATCTACATGATATAAATTTTTACATGACATTAAATCATTTTAAAAATGTAATGATACATATGTACATAATAATTTAAATGTGTGTTTTATGTTGGAGAGTTAAATAAATGAATTTGGTTTACTATGCCAAACATGTCATGTGTATTCGTGCTACCGTCACTAAAAAGTAGAAAATAGAATAAATAAAAAAAAATTTTAAAGTATAAGCTTTTATTCAAAATGCACTTTAAATGACAAATACGTTTACACATTATAATTTTGTCAAAATGAACCCAAAAGTAAAAAATAATTTATCTGATTGCAATAAAATGCATGGTTCGAATAAAAGCGTGGGCGCCTTTACCTTCTAGGAATATTCCATTTGTTTAGTGAAATATACACAAAACATAAGGTGCTATATAAGGCCCCCACGCTTTTACTCGAACCATGCATTTATTTTTATTGTAATCAGAAAAATTATTTTCAACTTTTGCGTTCAATTCGACGAAATTATGATGTGTAAACGTATTTTCTCATTTAAAGTGCATTTTGAATAAAAGCTTATACCTTGAATTTTTTTTTATTCATGATCAAAAGAAATTGAATCACAAATTATAAACATGAAAAAACAGCCAGAAGAATGCTATACGGCAAATAAAACGCCCAAATACATACAAAGTGGAGGAAGGGGAGCGGTAATCCAAACCAAAGACAAACACACACAAAAAAAAAAGCCAGCCAATAAATAAATTGTTACAATTTTGTGTTCCGACTAGTCTCCCGCAGGAATTTTGCGCCAAACAATGCCACTGAAGAATACAAGTCAATTAAGAAATACCTCGTGGAACTTAACCGAGCCAAAAAAATAAGTATAAAGAACAAATAAACAAAATAAAAAGGCGGGTGTGAAGGGAGTGGATAACGACTTAAAACAAAGTGGTCACAATAAACGAGCCAAGTGCGAAGGTTATCCATCTCACTAAAGCTTCAGTGACTCCACCTAAGATCTAATCAATGGCAAGGAACTAACTCGCAAGAGAAGAAAAAAAGTAATAACGTTACCGAACAAAAGAACTAGACACAAATTTGTATCGATTTACAGTTAGTTCACGTGGTCATTTTTCTCACAACATAAAAAATAAAACATAACTTCATGGCACTGAAGGCCTTGGTGAACCAGACTGACATTTTGAATCCTTACGTGCTTAATTTCGTTATGTTATCCCTCTCCGTTCTTGGTTTCTTTCAATCGCAGCTTCTAAAGAAAGACATTTTCAACAGTAAAATGCTAAGCGACCTTGCCCAATGAGCTGCATTAATTGCTCTCAATTAGCATAAGAATAGAGTTAAGTTATTCAACATGGAAATACCGCGAATGGAAATGGGCTAGGTAATTCATGTTATTCAGTGATATAGCATTATTTTAATAAAACAATAATCACAAAGCAGACTAACAGCAGGAGGAAGCAAATAAGGCAATATTGTTTTAACCCTAATTAGAATAAATACATATATAATTTTCTAAAGTTTTTCGGTCTATAACTACTACTTTATTACGATGCATTTATGCACAGCACAATCCATTCAACTTATAAGTATCACTTATCTTTTAAAGCTTATACATCAGCTAATGAATAGATACCATTATCGGAGCTCTATAAGTATGTATTGAATGTCAGTCGAATGGAGTTGTATTTATTAATTCGATTCAAAAAGAACCTTTAACCATTTATAAATTCTACTACATAAGATAAATCAGACAATTATTGACACCTTTAAGACAATATTTATACAATTCATGGAAAAATAGTAAAGATTGTTCAATCAAGTTGTCATTCATTGTTACTTTTCCTGAACTACTCTAGCTTAAGGTATCCGACTAGGTTAAAAAAGCGATTTTCGAAGAAAAATTCAAGAACTTTTTTATGATCTAAAAATAAAGCCACAACTTATAAGATTCTAAAACAGTCTTTGTTTTTATTCTTATTCCTTAAATATTTTATTCTTTGATATTTATTTGAACTAATGTGTTATTATATTTTTTAAATGCGTTTTCTGAAAAATGAAAAATTCATTAAAATTGGTCTACGAAAAACGTGATATCTCCAAAAGAATTCATTAAAATTCATTGAAATTTGGTACACATGTGTCAAAAACCTTTGATGGTGTAATACACCGCAGATTTTATGATAAGCTTTATTTAGCCATGTTTTACAGTCGCTTTCAGTTCGAAACACAGGATAATTTTGGCGAAAAATCAATGCCGCCAACTTTGAATGTTCTTAAAATATTTATTTATTTATTAAAATAAATTTTATTTTGTGGTTCATTATATTCTAGATAGTTTGAGAAGTACGCACACGAAATTAAAATTGAATATGCTGTTTTTTAACACTGAAATTTTCATTACAATTCTCGAGAAAAAAAGAATTATTTTCAAAAACTACTGATGATATATGAATTTTTATTTCTAATTGTGACTACTTAAGCCTATTTTTGTTATTTAGCTCTGTAAGTCTTTTTTGTGCATGCTTTTTTTAAATTTTTTCTCCGAACCGAATCGGGTACCTTAAATTCAATAAAGGGTTCCTTAAAAAATAATTATCCCATTCAACCCCATGTCCCATTCATTATCACTCTCCCCTAACAGGACTATACCATGATTTCCATCAATGCAAGATGAAGACAGGGTCAGTGGTTAGCATAACGACTTTTTGAGTAAGCCGTAAATTCAGAACAACTCTTGCACAGTTCCTACTAACCACCACTTTTTGGCATACAGGTGAATCCCAACATCAGTTATCGGACGGAAAAAATAAACTTGAACATTCTATCAATAAGTTACAACAGGATTGGAAAAATTTTTAGAATGTTTAGTTGAAAACAAAAGTTTTAAAAATAAAAGTCATAGATTAAACTTTTATTAACACAAGCACCTAAATCAATAAATTTGCCCGTGCTTTTCTTTTTATCAAAATATAACGAAGCGATGGCAAACAAATATAAAAAAATGACAGAAGGCTGGCTTTCTCAAACGGCCGCTGATGTTAAAGGCGTAGGACTACTTTACTTGCGCGACTCTTTTCCGATCTTCAATTTCTTTGTGTGACTTCCGTTGTTACCCTTTATCTCTAAAATAAGACATTAGTTATGTTTTTAAGATATGTAGTTACCGAGGTATAGAGGATCTGCCATACAACGTTTTTTGTGGCGTTTTGGCGTGTGAATCAAATTCTTTCCTGAGATCCCAATAGGAGGAAGGTAGTCCTACGTTCAAAATAAAAGAATCATGCAGACTAATCTCAAATGATTGAAATTTACGTTTTCATGAGATAGGAGAGAAAAAAAAATGACGGTAGGCTGTCTTTTTCAAACAGCAGCTGATGTTAAAGGAGTAGGACTTTTTACTCGCGTGACTCTTTTCAGATTTTCATTTTTCTTTTTTTTTTCGTAACTTCTGTTGTTACCCTTTATCTCTAAAATAAGACATTAGTTATGTTTTTAACATATGTACTTACAGAGATATAGAGGATCTCCCATACAACGTTTTTTATGGCGTTTTGGCGTGTGAATCAAATTCCTTCCTGAGATCCCAATAGGAGGAAGGTAGTCCTACGTTAAAAATAAGAATCATGCAGACTAATCTCAAATGATTGAAATTTACGTTTTCATGAGATAGGAGAGAAAAGAAAATGACGGGAGGTTGTCTTTTCAAACAGCCGCAGATGTTAAAGGCGTAGGACTACTTGACTCGCGAGACTCTTTTGTTTATCGAAGTTTCTCGTAAGTTTTTAAGTTTAAGTAAGTTTTTTTCGTAACTTCTGTCGTTACCCTTTATCTCTAAAATAAGACATTAGTTATGTTTTTAACATATGTAGTTACCGAGATATAGAGGATCTGCCATACAACGTTTTTTGTGGCGTTTTGGCGTGTGAATTAAATTCCTTTCCGAGACCCCAATGGGAGGAACGTAGTCCTACATTAAAAAGCGACCTAAAGGGTATTTTGATTACATGACTACGGCCTTCCTATCTGCAATGACTGTCAATTTCAAATATTGATTAAACTTTATTCAAAATTAATAATAAAGTGTAAAGACTGTTTTGCAATCACAAATGATATTTCAAAGATTTCGGGATTTCTGTTTCTACATTTTCCTTTAAAGAAGTCACTTTTTCTGTGGAGAAGAATATGACGCTATTTCAAAACAGAGTGGCAAATTGACGTAAACTTTACACATGAGGAGGGGGATATAACTGACTTAAGACAAATCAATACTTATGATTAGAATAAAAATCATAAAAGTAAGTCACAATAAAACAAATGCCTCAGTCCTAACTATTTTATCTTCATTTCAATTACGAAAATGAAATTCAAAATTAAACCTATTTTGTTAACACTACAAGAGTAGTATGAAGATAATGAATACAATCAATGCAACAACCACAGAAAATAATAAAAAAATCACATTTGTGGGGATACGCTTTTCTAATTTTCATATTGTATAGCAATGTCATAAAATCGATACTCCGTTTGTTTCCAAACATTTTATGCGCTGAAATGTATCGCTCAATTTTGATGAAGTAAAAAGTAGCTTGCGAAAATAACCAGCACACAGTTTCATTTTTATATTGCATGAATGAATTTCAATAATTTTTAATAAGTCAGCTATAAAAAAGTAAAAATAATCTTATATTTAGGTGCTGCATTCGGTAGCAAGTCAAGTATTTTCTACATTACTAACTGGCAAACATTCTTGCATTCTTAACTGGTTCAATTAGATTTGCAAATGAAAGAAGGTGCCAGTTATTTCGTTGATAATTTAATAGAAGGGAATATAAGAATGTTTGCTAGTTAGTAATGTAGAAAATAATGGTTTAACCCTTTAAATGTCCTTTTTTTTTCGGTTGAAATCTATAAGTTGGTACACACTCTTAACACGCGCCAAATCGCTAAAGCAAAACGTTGATCGCAGCACTTTATTGGTGCCAAGCCGCCAAAGCTAATTAAAGTAATACTTGCATTGACTTTGGCGACTTGGCGCCATTTTAAGAGTGTATACCAACTTCTAGATTTCAACCTTTTTTTCCATTAGTGGTATAATAAAATAATTTTGTGAGTGAGCTTAATTTAAGAAAAAAAGTTAATTTAGCTTCTTGGATGGCATTAATTTTTTATTAATTAATAATTAATTACCAAGTCAAGACACTTCGTTATGGTGTGAAAGAAGAAACTGGAACATCTAGGCTTTTGTTTTATCGAAAAATTTGGCGAGAATTTAGGCCAACCTTAAAAATTGCATTTAAAAATCCATGAATTTGGTGGTAAGTATACTTGCCACGGCCTTACAAAGGGTTAACTACTGAACCACTAGCAACTACAACCAGTTAGGTTTGCAAGTGAAACCACTTGCAAACCTAACTGGTTAAATCCTAATCATAATCAAAAATGTTTTTTGTGCCCGCAAAGCTCCATCAAACCAAACCTAAGTTGTAAGTAATTTGTATGCTGGAATGGAAGAGTTTTCAAACCTTTACTCCATTCAGAAGAAATAATACTATTCAGCAACCTTATGTTATAAACAGTCTTCAAACCTCTCATTATGCTTAATAAGTAATCAGGGCGACTTCTGAGGCAGTGCCTCGGATCTCGGCCTTGTGCCCAAGTACCTGTTGCGCCCGCCTAGTTTCGACAATCAAAATAAAAAATAAAATGAAATTAAAAGTAAAGGTGACATCATTTGCTTGCACTAGCGCAAACTGAAAATGAAGTCAAACTTTTCAACAATAGTATTCTCCATAAATAAATAAAGACTAAAGCGCAGAACTGGATTCGTAAGTAGTACAGCTCCCGCGATAATGGTTGATTATTACACATCAATACACACCTCTCAACAATTAAACAGAACAAAGGTATTAGAAAGCAAATGCATGAGATCCCAGAAGTCATAATAGTGGCACAGTTTCATCTCTGTGACCTGAATACGTGCACGTTCACCAACAATCAAAAATAGAAGACGCAAAGTGAGCATTGCGGATGATGGCATATCGCACACATAATCGTCATCACATACGGTCCAGAACCATATAGGAATATAAATTAGTGCGCATATAAGCTAGATAAATGAGACAATGGTCTGAATTACGAACAGTTGCGTCAGTTCAATGACATCTTCGAGTGAGAAAGTAGATATTCTAGATGAAAAAGGACACAACCAAGAATAATTTACTGCATCACAAAAAATAACAAAAAAAGTCATATTAAAAACTTCAAAAAAATGTTCTGAATATGTTATTTCAACATAAAGATAAGATTTTCATTTAATAATACATAAATAAAGTAGCATTTCATAAAATTTATAATCATTAAAGTTTAAAAACAATTCAGTGCATCTTTTCACACAGAGCTTATGTATAATTAAATTAACCCGTCATTTATGTAGTAATCCTAACAAAAATTTATTAAAATGTTTTAAAAATTACAGAATAATTCTTTTAGGAAGATACAATCACCTTTTCTCTATTTAAAGGAAAGAAGTTTTCCTTTGTTAGTGTATTTTAGCTGACATTTTAAAAAGGCAGGCAATTTCCTGAATTCTCTACTGTTCCCTCACCCTACCCACAACCTCTCTTACGTTCTTGTAAACATGTGTCACGAAACTGCATTTAATGATTCTGTATGAATACAGTGGCCATTTATTTTTTTCCCTACAAAACGGGACATTTTTAAAAATTTTTTGGTAATAATATGTGAATTCAAGAAAACGCATATTTCTTTAATTTTCATTTATAAATGAAACGAACAAAAATGAACGCATGAAAATAAATAATTCATGTGATCCTGCATTTTTCTGAAAAACACACTTTTGCTTCAGTATATTTGGTGTTGATTTAAAAAAAGAATGAAATTTTTGGCACGATTTCTTAAAACTTACTTTGGAAATTAACGTTGCTTTATAAACTGCGACTTGCAACTGTGATTTTAGCTCGTCTACAACTTATTCATAAGAATGAAGACCCTTTCTACGGGTACGTTAGTGCCGGGCAGACATAGAATATATTCAATAATTATACGAAAGTTTGTCTAATTAAATATTGTGTAAATTCATAAAAAAATTAAAAATTAACCAAAAGCTCATTTCAGTATAATGAGAAAGATGTACTTTACTTGTATAAAAAATTTCAAACATGTATCTATAACAGATTTTGAGAAAAGGTACATCGAAGTAACAGGATTAGGGTTAACGGATTTAGTGTTCCTAACTCCCCTTAGATGAATATGCATTAGTAACATTAAGTTTGTAAAAATCGAAAATGCTTATCAAAATTTCGATGATACGTACGTAAATACGATGGTACGTAAGACGTATAAACGGTGCTTTACTGTAATTATTACAGTTGAAAATCTAATTAATCGCAGTCATTTAATCGAAAACCAGTTACTGTTAGTCACGACCCTCGAGTCTCCAGCTTCCCATAGCCAACGCCTGGATCATTTGACTACCGACTTGTCATTGTGTCAACACCGCGATCCAAGGCGTCACCGCCACCAAATGGGAGGGCTGATTTACGATATTTCATTAAGAGGATAGAAGAGCCTCACACAATGATCAAACAGACGGCGTGACAAACTTGAGGAAAATTATCATCAGTCGAGACACACCGGGAGACACGTACGCAGGGTTGCCAGATCAAAATAGCAAAATAAGGCCAAACCTTCTTAAATTTAAGTCCGAAAAGGCCAAACCTTCTTAAATTTAAGGCCAAAAAAGGCCAAATCTTCTTAAATTTAAGGCCGAAAAGGGCCAAATCTTCTTAAATTTAAGGCCAAAAAAGGACAAACCTTCTTAAATTTAAGGCCAAAAAAGGCCAAACCTTCTTAAATTTAAAGCCAAAAAAGGCCAAATTTCACAAACTGGTTGAAGATCTCATTGGTGATGAGAAAAAAGGCTATCTATCCATCATGAAAACAAATCCCACTGGATCGGGATATGTACAATGCTCTATTATTAAACTAAAATGTATGTGAAAAAAATTTAAAACACCCTTGTTCTATTCAAGAGCTATTTCGGTTGACAGCTCACTATATATAATTTGAAAAGCGTAATATCAAAAATTTATTAAAAAATATTTAATAATCATTAGAATTAATTAATTTAAGTGACCGAAAGTTAATTTAAGTTACCGAAAATAAAGCCAAAATGAATTTAAGGCCAAAGAAAAATTCCTAAGGCCAAGGCCAAATTTCCATAATTTGGCCTTAAAAAGGCAAATATGGCAACCCTGCACGTACTGGCTAAAGCTGAAGAAGTAAAAAAGTAACGGTTGCGCACCGGCTCTGACTCACCCCAGAAAATGGCGTCCAGTGCGTAACAAAATGAGAAAAAAGAATGAAAAGGCCTCGCGCCACACGAGTCGGGCTAAAATGTCAACAGAGCAGAGGAAGCGGCTGGGCCTGTCAGACAGGGTTACCCGTTCGAGGAGGTTGGCCCCAGAGATGGCCTCTCTTTTTTCCCCGAGTAACCTGAACGCAGAAAAGAAAGCCGAGTAACACACCAATCGGC
Source organism: Araneus ventricosus (assembly GCA_013235015.1). Lineage (NCBI taxonomy): Eukaryota > Metazoa > Arthropoda > Arachnida > Araneae > Araneidae > Araneus > Araneus ventricosus. The sequence goes on along the minus strand of BGPR01003307.1, from coordinate 601 downwards.
CTACTACCTGCCAACACGGTCAAGGAGTTGAAAGCCGGTTTCCTTCTACTTCGGCTCAAGACATTTATTTTGGTTCGGAGGACTGATCTGGTTACTTTGCGTACAGCACGGTTTTCAACTGCCATTGTTCTTCACTATCACAATGAATTTAAATTAGTCGAGATGAAATAGTAATAACGTTAAAAACTGCTCTGCTTACTCTCAGTGGCGTAGCTAGGGGGCGGTAAAATCAGACATGCAGGAAAACAGTTTTATAACTAAGAGCAGCGTCACTAGTTCAATCACTGTATACATAAAAAAAATGACGGGAAGCTGTCTTTTTCAAACAGCAGCTGTGTTAAAGGCGTAGGACTACTTTACTCGCGTGACTCTTTTCCGAATTTCAATCCCCCTCCCCCTAACTTCTGTTGTTACCCTTTATCTCTAAAATAAGGCATTAGTTATGTTTGTAACATATGTAGTTACCGAGATATAGAGGATCTTCCATACAACCTTATTTATGGCGTTTTGGCGTGTGAATCCAATTCCTTCCTGAGATCCCAATGGGAGGAACGTAGTCCTACGTTAAAAATAAAGAATCATGTAGACTAATCTTAAATTA
>BGPR01003306.1:128302-139702 GCA_013235015.1 Araneus ventricosus | reverse complement strand
TCTATATCTCGGTAACTACACATGTTAAAAACATAACTAATGTCTTATTTTAGAAAGTTACAGAAAAAAAATTGAACATCGGAAAAGAGTCAAGTGAGTAAAATAGTCCTACGCCTTTAACATCAGTGGCTGTTTGAAAAAGAGGGCCTCCAGTCTTTTATTATTATTGTTATTATTATTACTGAAACAAAATTAAATATTTCATTTGAGCTTTTTTCAGTTTAGCTAAAAGCTATGCCGAAAAGCAATTCTAAGCTTAAAGTCTTTTTTCCCTCAAAATACTGATTTTTTTTTTCAAAATTCCGTCAGAATGTAGTACAAGTGATGTGCTCTGTAAAAACACATGATGCGAAACATTGTAGCTTGATAATGTTTCAGGCCTTATTCGTCTGGCATGATTGGATCAGCCGTTGCATTATGTTCGTAACGATTTTTACATTTGCATTGGACAGATCTTCCTAAAGTACGAAGGGCTTCAAAAGTTTCTTGAGCTGATGGCTCTTTTTCTTCAGGTTCCTCTTCATCTTTATAATTCTCATGTCTTGTGACGTCATCTCATCGAAGCCGTTAACTACAACCGGCAGATTTTCTATGTGTTTAGATGTGGGAGATCCCTTTCCACGCCATTTTGATTAGAACTACCGATTGATCGCTATATCCGAGATCACTACAAGCGGTGACTACTGTGCTGCGTGAAAAATAGCACTAGCAGTAATTTCCGGAAAGGTTCTGTAGATCTTCATGGATCATGAAGATCTTTGTGTGTCTTTTAATTTTTTTGGGATTATGTGTTTTCGTTTTAAATTATTTATGCGTTTGCAAAATTTTTCTGATTTTTTCATTACTTTTGTGAATAGAAAAGCGAACTATTATAGAAAACCAGCGGGAGTGGCCGCCTGAAACTTTCTCGCATACGACTTACACGGGTGGGGAAAAAGTACACCGCGCGCCAGAAAACGTGAGGTATTTCCTAAGGTGGGGAAAACTCTCCAGCTTTCGCGCCTTTTTTGCGTCGTAGAATGGGGGAGAAAACCGAATATGCAATTTCAACGCTTTTATTTTAACCGAGTTAAACAGAAATTGGAGGCAAATCTACAATTAGAGTTTCATGACTGCATAGGAAATTTCATTTATCTAAGTCATTTCTTGTAGAAGATATCGTCTTCTGAAATATGCGATTATTCAGACCGACAGACAGTCAACCTTTTGACGGGTTTGACCAAAATTTGATACGCACCTACATTCCTGATTATAAAACTGCGTACCAAATTTTATCCATCTAGCTACTCAAGCTTTTGAGTTATAGTGTTCACAAGAACGCGGACAATCAGACAGACTTCCCTTTGACGGATTTTGTCCAAAATTTGACAGAAACCTACAAATTATGTTTAAAGACCACATACCAAATTTCATCCTTGTATCTCTAATAGTTTTCGAGTTATCGTTTTCACAGACAGACATGATTCCAAAATTGTGTTTTTCGGACTCAAGGATGTCTAAAACGTGGAGAATCGTCAATTCTTTTGACGATTACAATATTTTTTCTTTGTATACTTCATGTACGAGAAAATAAAAATAGAAAGTATATCGATGATGAAAGTTAGTTTATTGTTTCACAATTAATGCTTAATTTCATAGGAGAAGAAACCCAATTATTGATGCACCAAATTAATAAATTACAACAAAAGCTTTGAATTATTCCAACTGTTACAATATTATAGCATACGACAATCATACAGTTCTGTTTTGGAATACATATAAAAGCATAAAGATAAGTTAGCACTATTGTTGTCAGAAGTTTCATTCTTTCAAAACTGCTTGAAAACAAGGCAACAATACTCGGTAACAAAATGTTACAATGAGTGCCGCCATCTTGTCCGTTCTATTTTGAGATCTGCAATTGCTTTGATATCAAGATACATTTAGTTATCGACTGTCATGAAGCGGAAAGTGTATTTCTGTTGCTTTTTCATTTTTCTTCCACTCTTTGTTATAATTAGCCTCAGTGTCAGTGTTAGTAAGTAACAAAAATCTTGCTATTTTTAAAGGAATATATTCAGCTCTGTTATATATATGTATTTATACATAAGTTGCGCTATAATGAATAATTTTGTGGCCTTTTTTTATTAATTCAGCTATATTTCTGTGCAGTAAATAAGTTTGATTTTACTATAGTAATAGGTAAATAGTAATAGTAAATAGGTTAGGTAAATACTTTAGGTTTTTCTGTACATTCGGGAATTACATAGCACAAGTTGTTCTGTTTTTCTTTACAAATACGAAGACTTTTTATAATATGTACTTTGGATCATACTGTGGCGTCCATTACTACTGGAGCCAAATTGCCAATCCATCAACTTGAACCCTGTTATATATATATGTAATAATCTCACTTAATTTTATTTCAAATTCTAATGTTATATATTTTAAAGTCTTAATGTATTCCAAAATCACTTTTCTTAAACTCCAGTTTCGTTCTATTTCCCGCGCTGGAGGTATATTAAATCTCTCGTTTTGGCATATTTATTACTAAAAGAATATTTTAATCGCTTTCACGTGTCCCCCGAAAATCATGACGCGTCTCCTTGGAGCTAGGCTTTTTCCCTAAAACGCTTACGTAATTTATTAAAAATAGCCAATGTTCCCTTCACTTTGGTCACGTGTTATATTGTTATTCCCTTATCTGAGAGAATCGGGGATTTTCTGTACACTTTTACTAAAAACTTCAACTAAGATGTTGGTATGTCAGCCACTCTCCAAAGTAATTTTATAATAAAGCAAATTGGTTAACAACTCGGCTGTTTTATGACTGCAACAACGAAAACATTTTATATATGCCTACTCATCCTTTTTGTCTTGCTTCTACGCAGTCACTCCAAGCGAACCTCTTTGTAATCAAACTGCGCAGGTTCATTACTGTATATATACTGGAACTGTCTGATGATATAGGACTGCTATTTTATTTCGTCACGCAGTGATGTGACTTTTAATTCCGGAGTTAAATAAATAGTTTATCTTTTTAGTATGTTTCTTTGAGTCTGCTTTTATCACTCGTAGTTAATAGACTAGGTCCATCAGTCCAGGTGATTGACCTGAGTGGTGATGTTGACTGGAGATCAGAGGGATTAGTCTAAAGTGGTGACCCGGACGTGATTTGAATACGTGTCTAAAATACTAACCAGTATGTTGTCTCTAAAACTAAGTAATTGAAGTTAACTGTAACTTCAAATATGGCTTGCAGCGTGTGCTATTTTAAATTTCAATTACACTGTGTTTGTAATATAATTTGATGACTTGATTCTTGATATAAGGAATTTTAAACAAAACTCAGTCACGTAAACTTTGAATTTAATTAAACAAATTATTGAAAAAATCTAACGGAAATGGGTGCTTGCAAATCACCAAAAGATATAAGATTTCAAGGCATTGCGGACGAAAATTGATGTCGTCGTCGTTTCAAACAGTTGTTTTAAATTTGTAAGGTTGTTTAAGACAATGACAAGAAGGGATCAAACATTAAAGTAGCAATCTTTTTTAACATGGCAGGCGAAGAAGTTGTTGAAATTAGTAACACTTTTAATATACCTGGCGAAGACCAAAAACGATTGTGCTGGAATTACTAATATAATAGCCCAGATCCTCCGGTAACGCTCTGACGTCACTAACAATAAAACTCGCGCCATAGCACTGCGAGACGTCAAACAGCATTATTTCATTGTCAGAGAACCTAAATTTCAGTCATTTTAAATTTAAAAGAGTAATTGTCGTTCTAATTTCAAATTGAATAGCTCTAAAATAGTGAAATAAAATATTCTATAGAATGATATAAAATTTATCTCGCCGATCAATAGTTGCCGAGAAATTTTAAATTTTATAATTTATATGTTTCAAATTAATGTCCGTTTTTTAATAGAAAGTAGTAAATCATGTCAGTGGTATATCAAGCGCGTGATATAGTTTGGACGCCAAATTGTATCTGAAGGCAATCGTGGCCATGTTGTTTTCTTGCCAAGAATTAAATTAGCCACCAGTGACGTGAATCTACCATTCGTTCTCAACCGCCGCCAGTTCCCGTTAATTCCAGCTTACACGATGACTGTCAACAAATCGCAGGGCAAACTTTCGATCATGTTGGAATTTACCTCGATGAGCCTGTCTTTTCACATGGATAACTCTATGTTGTACTTTCAAGGTCTAGGATTTCCAATCACTTTAAAATTTACACAAAGACATCTGAAGTACAAGGAAAATTATTAAACAACGAAAAATATTCACACGGAATGTTGTTTACCAAGAGGTTTTTTGAATAAAGAAATATTTAAATAATATGTAAATAAACAAAAATATTTCCTGTCATAAAACACATGTTTATTTTATTTGTTTTCAATCAATGTTAAACATTTCTCTCGCATATATATCTATTTAAACACGTCAAATTTGAAGGGAAATCTCTCGAATGAAAAGGTCATTTGCACCCGTCATACCATGATGGGTGATTTTCTAGTGATTAAATAGTTGGAGTATTTTGAGCCTAAAAGCTTGTAGTCATTGACAGTTTTAATTTTAACAAACATCACCAAAAGGAAAGGGGGAATTATTTGATACAATTGCTACGATTCAAAAAGTAAGTAATTTGTGTTAATAAAATATGTAGCTCTTATATGTAGCAAATATAAAATATGTAGCAAATGTAGCTCTTGTAGCGTGATCTAGGGTTACTTTCTTCTATTTGTTAGTTATTTAATATGATGATTCCTCTCTTAAAAATAACCTTAAGCATTCTATAGTCCGAATTTCTGCCTGAATGTGCTCACTAGGTTGTTGAATGCTTAAAGGGTTTAATGGCACAAACGCGGTCATTTAATAAAGTCAGATTGGGCAATTAGCGGTATTTAACTTAAGTCAGCATGTAAACGCGTTTGGTGAGAACAATGGGTCGTTGGCTTCCAAAGAAGAGTTCAACAATTTGGATGCTTTCGTTTTAATCGAATGTTTCCATCATGGATCCCCAAAGCCTGTATTTTCAGTTTATCTGAAAGGAAACAAAGGAAAAGATATATTTGTTATTGGATCTTTAAACGATTACACAACTTCTTGCACATCTTACGTGTACCACAATGCAATTTGATTTATCGAAAAAATACACGAATGAAGGACTGAAATTCAAAATTGATGAATTAATTCTTAAAAAGAGAGAGCTTCTGAGATTATATGAATTTCTTATTTTGATAGTTTTTAGAAGCGCATTTAATATTTTATTAATATAATTAATACTTCCATAGTTTTTCGATGCAAAATAGGCGAAATTAAATTAAATTAAACGGGTGCTTATTTAATTGCTCCTTTGATTTGAAAAAAAATGTTATGTAGCCATTGTAAATGGCGCAATCTCTGTCTTTACATGTATCGTTCAAAGCATTTTACTAGAAGCTTAAGTGATGATAGTACCAGTAAATAAAAATTAGTGGTACTTTTCCGTTAACCGGGCGCAAGCGAATAATCGCCAAATAATGTCGAAATCGCGTTTGGTTCACAATTGGCGACATTTGCGCCCGGCTAACGTCATTCGCTTTGCTTGGGATTGCTGTTGGCGACATTTGCGACTGTTTTGTCGATTCGCGCTTCGGCGACTGTGGCTTGCTGCGTTTGGTTTCTGAAGTTGGCGACATTCGCTTCGCTTGGCGACTCCCCCAAGGTCTGATTCAATATGGCCATTCGCTTCGCTTGGCGACTTGGCTCGCGTTTGGTTCACAATTGGCGACATTTGCGCCCGGCTAACGGAAAAGTACCGAATTAGTAAATCTAGATTAAGGCATGTGGATTGAAATGGGTGCAACTGTACCTGTAAAGCTTGCACAAGTTTTTAAAAAATTAGAGATATATTACATAAATATTCAGGAAATATACTTTGTTTTCATCTACTGCAAAAATTTAAATAAAGCAGAGGATTTAAATAAAAGGCCTTGAGGAGAGTGGGCGGTGATGCCGACTCTTTTTCTTCAATTGGAGGAAGAGCGGCTTTATAGCAAACCTCAAGCATACCTTTGTGCTAAACCTAAATAAAGCAGAGCTGCTTATGCTGCTAGTAACGACTAAGAGGTCTATTCTGGTACCCCCGGTTGGGTTGGGAGTTGGGGTGGGGTCCCCCCCCAACACCCCCCACCCCACCCCAACCGGGGGTACCAGAATAGACCCCTTAATGTGGGGTAGAAAACAATTTCATTGTGTTTTCTTTTTCTTCCGTTTCATCAATACCTGCAGACAAAACTAGTTAAGGAAATCACATTGATTTAAGATATTTAACTAAATGTAAAAAAAATTCAAATTACTTTGAGATCTCATAATTTTTTAAGGATATTAGGTGGTGATACTTGGTTTGATGAAATCAAAAAGACGTAATTGAAATGGACCACGCAGTTCTGATGACGTTCGGTATAACTGAGTGACGGTCACTGCAATAACTCGCGTGCTGGGGCCGGAGTCTTAATGGCCAGCACCATAGGAGACACGCGCTATTACCAGCAGAGGGCAAGCCCCAGCCATTACTATGCCCTCCAGGGAAGCGAGACCCCGTTTACTGATGCGGTGGCTTCTCATTCACGTACTCGTGGTGCCTCTAGTGGGGCTGCAATTGTGATAACGAGAATTACATGTAAACCTATTATAGCCTTTTAAAACATTTTTACAAATTTTTGACCCTCACACAGATTTAATTTGCACCGAGCACATAGAGAAACATTAGGGAAAAATTGCGAACCAAACTCCCGACCTTTCATTACAAAATATTAGTCAGTCTCGGATGTTTCTTTTCCAAGAAATACCAAAATAAATTAATTAGAAGACATTAGCAGTTAAAAGACGATGCGCATACTGAAATAAGTACTACAAAGCCTGCATAAACGACGTATGAGAAAAACAGAGAAAATAGTACAAAAATTATTTTGTTATTTCTACTAATAATAAAGGAGAATGTGTGTGTTGGCGCTCTAGAGGAGAGACCGTTGAACCCGCAGCTACGAAATTTGGCACAAATGTACTTTGCAGGGTGAGAATGTTCACCTTGAAGTCCATTTTTTAAAATTTTGGTTAATTAAAAATCAAGCAAAATTTTGGCGTTTTACCATAATATTACAGCACAAAAATCATTTTTACGCCATCTGAAAGTGCAAAAAATTACCTTTTCAATAATATCAATTAAGTTTCAGTACAATTTTTCTCTAATTTTAATAAAATTTTAAAAACATTTTTTGGCCTAATTCATAACAATACTTTTCATTGTTGTAACTCAAATTCAAACCGTTTTCATCGGTTAAACTGATATTTAAAATAGTGTTTCTCTTTCATTGTTGGAAGCTGATGTGATATCCTAATTTATTCTTCTTTCATATTTTATTTCATCCAAATTTTTTTTTGTGGAATTTGTGAACCATGCTCTCCGAGATATTACTTATATTAAAAAAATATATCCACTAAGTTGAATGATTATGGTTGCTATGTTTTCATTCCTTTTCAGCATGTTTTAATCCAGCTAACACGCCGCTGGCCATAAAATGTGCTGCGTCATTTTAACGTTGAAACCAAATGCATATGTTGCAAGACGAATAAGAAAGTGAAGATGGCACCGACAACGTGCAATTAAATGTTACATGACATGGTCAGTTACTTGACTCCATTAGGGACATTTATGTAGACTATGACCAGAGCAGGTGCAAGGTCACTAAAAGAACATGGGTTAAATATCTACCACACTATGAAGTTTAAAATTATGTTGTTAACCTTCCAACAGGCGCGCGTATGCAAAAGATGCTTGCATCAGCAAGATATATATATCACAATAAATGCGGAACTGTAATTCGTATTTAGCTTTTGGCAATTTTTGTTATGACTTTGAAGAAGTAAGCATTTAGTTAATTTTCTCGCTCTTTTCTTAATATATTTTGGAGATTTACTCCTATATTTGTTGTTTTTTTCCAACAACTGACCCTCACAGAAGGTTGGTGCCTATAAATTTCGAAATAATGTGACATAATCGATTCCTCAAGTCGATTGGCATTTGATTGTCGGAATTCTATATCTAAATTGGCTTTTTCATAGAAATAGTTTTTAATATTATTAGCTATCTGTATTTTATTTGTGTGTGTGTGTGTGTGTGAATAATATTTAGTTATATAGTTTATTATATTTAATTTTAAAAGATGATTTAATAGGGCTATATGATGAAAATGTTATTTGAGTTTTAATGGTTTAAAAATATATATAACTATATATATATATATATGTGTGTGTGTGTGTGTGTGTGTGTGTGTGTGTGTGTGCGTGTGTGTGTGCGTGTGTGCGTGCGTGTGTGTGTAATACGATGCACGATATGTCGTAAAATTTGCGTAGGCGCGCCCGCTGGAAGGTTAAGGGAACCATGAATATAAAATGATGAAAGATTGAATTGAAATCATATTCCCGGCGAACAAGCTGGTCGCCGAAGGCGGCTAGTATTTCATAAATAAGTTTACTATTGAATATTGTTTACAGGATTCATGGAATTACCAGTAGATACTGATGAATTAGATGACATTGATGATCAAGAACTGGTACCATCCAAGGACTCATCTTTCCTTGAGCGCTTTCATCGTAAACTGAAGAGAGTCCGCAGTTTGGATCTCAGTCGACTGAAACGGGAAAAGAGTTGCCGATTTTACTGTCGACCAGCTGTCGAAAATCGAGCTACGGGGGTCGGCAGCAGCTTGAAAGACACCCGACCCTTCGTTCGAATCATGATCAATCACTGTCTAAGATGTCTCAGGAGGAAAGGCTACATGAACAAAATCATGGAACGCAAATTTCTGGAAAAAGAACTGGTATGTTTTTAGCTTATTATAAGACTGATAAACAATCTGATAATGAATAAAAATGTTTTAAGGGGATGAATTTAAACGATAAGCGAATAAGAATTTGATAAAAATGTCAGTTGTAAGTTTGCACAAAGGATGAAGCCATATCCAAATTTTGTTTTGAATGGGAATATTCAAATAAAACTACGAATTTCTCTTGTTCTAATTAGATAGTTTTTTAACGTAGGACTACGTTCCTCCCATTGGGGTCTCAGGAAGGAATTTGATTCACACGCTAAAACGTCACAAAAAACGTTGTATGGGAGATCTTCTATATCTCCGTAACTACATATGTTAAAAACATAACTAATGTATTATTTTAGAGATAAAGGGTAACAACAGAAGTAACAAAAAAAATTGAAAATCGGAACTGTATTTCAGCGACTACTGAGTCGAAAAGTTGGACAAAATTACGCATGAATTGGTGATGCGATCCTCAGTATCTCGGTAACTACGCATGTTAAAAACATAACTAATGTCTTATTTTAGAGATAAAGGGTAACAACAGAAGTTACAAAAAAAATTTGAAAATAGGAGTTGTAGTTCAGCGACTACTGAGTCGCAAAGTTGGACAAACATGAAGAAGCATTTTGATTTGAACATGGTGCCAACAAATTATCCCAGTACTCTGGGGAATTCGTATATTAATTCAACTTTTACAAGAAACGTTAGTTCCGAATTATTAAATTATGTATGTCACTTTTCATATCATCGATCGATCTTATATAGAATTGCACGATTGAAGAATTCAAAACAAAAGAATTGCCGTTGTAATATATTTTATTAAGAAATAAAACAATTTTCCTTGTGAGATTAGTTTCATTTTATTTCGCCAATTTTCCGTACATTAGTATTTCAGAGAAACAAAAGAGAATTGAGAGTAACTTCGAGAAACAAGAGTATCGCGAGTAACTTCGAGAAACTAAAGAGTATCGCGAGTAACAAAGAGAATCCGAGAAGCTTCGAGGAACAAAAGAGAATCGCGAGATCAAATAGAAACTTCCAGAAACAAAAGAGTCGCGCGCGTAAAGTAGTCCTACGCCTTTAACATAGCGGCTGTTTGAAAAAGACAGTCTGCCGTCATTTTTTTACACAGAACATACATCTTACGCAGCTCCTGTAATATTCTTAGGTACATCAAGCTTTATATCTTTCTTTTAGATGTTAGCTCGTAAGCTCACAATCGAGAAGATGACACTTCATCAGTTTCATGTTTTCTATAAACAAGGAATTAAAAAAGAATTGTTAAAAACATTTGATCAAAAGATTTTGATGAATTTTGACCTTTTCGACCTTCCAAAATTCGAAGAAGTCATATTTGGAACTATGATTGTGTTTCTATCCGCTTGTGCGTGTACATGTCAGTGGCGTTACGATCGGAATGCAAGGGGGGTTTGGATGACCCGGGCGCAATTCTCAAGGTCTGCCACAGAGAAAAATATTAGTTCGTTTATGTCAAAGATATAAATATGAAATAAGAGAAGATATAATTGTGAAAGGCTTAAATATATAAAAAAATTATAAAAATACTAACAAACAACGAGGGGGAATAAGAATCAGTCATCAGAGGCCTTCATCCATGCAGATTCAAAACCAGATTAGGTTTCCTATACTAAAATACTTTAAGGTCTGATATATAATATCTTCTTAAGGCCTGAACCGATTGCGAAATAAATTGGAAAGAAAAACATTTCTCCACGAAGAAGAAATTCAAAACAGTCTTTTAAACATAGTCTGAGAAGAAGGGCTTAAAATGTCTTCTCTCTTAAGTAGTGGAATGGAAAAAGAAAGAACGACATCCAAAAGTGAACTTTGTTTATAGGTGTGCGCACCTATCTCCATCTAGTGAGGGATGCACTAACTAAAAACTTAAATAATTTTTATGCCACTTTTAAAAGTCAGACATGATGAACGGGTGAATGAAATATCATGCTCCTCACGAAATTTACACTTACTAAGCCATTGATGACTACTGGGGTGGGTGAAGTAATCATATTATGCCTCGAATACCTCTTATTCTCGCTACGCCATTGAAGCATGTGAACACAAAAAAATCAAAAACACGCGGGGGACCGGGGTTGGATTCCCTGCCGGGGAGGCTTTTGGGTCAGTGCCTTACATCCTCTGGGTAGGCTGTGCTGGTGTGGGCACTTAAATAAATAAACCTCGACCTTGGGATTTCTATGACTTTCCACGTTTTAGACTTCCCTGAGTCCAAAAAACAAATTTTTGTAACTTTGGTGGTCTGTCTCTCGGTTAATACAATAACTCAAACACACAACAAGTTAGAAAGGTTTGCTATGTGGTCTTTACTTCGAAATTGTAGATCTCTGTGAAATTTTGGAGAAAATCCGTGGAACTCTGTCCGTGTGCATGTGAACATCTTAACAGAAATTTGGCACATGGTTTGATTACTAGAATTGTAGACATTTTGGACCAAATACGTGAAAGAGAAGTCTGTCCATAGCAAGGAGAACATCTCAACAGAAATTTGGCATATGGTTTGATTATTAGA
>BGPR01003306.1:104272-120029 GCA_013235015.1 Araneus ventricosus | reverse complement strand
ACAATCGGAACAAAATTTGATATAGATCTACGAACGTCCCTCGTAGATCTGTATCAAATTTTGGTTACCATCCATCAAAGGCAAGTTAGTCTGTCTGTCTGTTCCAGTGCAGGTAAACTCGATAATGGCACATCAAAATACAAACTTTTGGCTATTTCACCACCGACATTGATACATATGTCGTACGTGAAATTAATATCGAAAAACCATCCTGGTAGAAATCGGTGCCCAGCGAGCGAAGAAGTTCTTCACAACCTGCCGCACCTCTTCATTGCTACAGAAGTGACGTCACGATAGTGCTGACTTCAATGCAGGAAAAAGGTGAAGACGGGTGCCGAAGACTGCAAAAGTGTCAATAAGCCTCGAGGAGTATTGTTCTTGGAAGGTAATGCAAGATAATGCACACAAGACACAAAAGAACACATTCATCGCCTGGGATGAGAGAGAGTGGATCATCCAGCCTACATCCCCGATCTTGCCCCCTCAGACTTTCACCTTTTTCCTACATTGAAGTCATAATTATCGTCACTTCCGAAGCAATGAAGAGCTGTGAAGAACTTCCTTCCCTCGCTGGGCACCGATTTTTACTAGGATGGTTTCTTAAAGTTGATTTAACGGTACGACAAATGTATCAATGTCGGTGGAGAATATGTGGGAAAATAGCCAGAAGTTTGTATTTTGTTATGCCATTGTATGTTTCGGATTTTAATAAGTCTTCCTTGTGAAAAAGTATGACGAAACTTGCTTTCGGAACGTCCCTCGTAGATCTGTATCAAATTTTGGGTACCATCCATGAAAGGCAAGTTAGTCTGTCAGTTCCAGTGCAGGTAAACTTGATAACGCATCAAATTAGATGGTTGAATTATGGTATATGATCTGTACACCAGAATTCAATAACTACGAAGATGGATCCGGAAAAAAAAGATTATAAGGGTGATAAAAAATTATTTATTAACATTGGACAGAAAATACAAAAGGAAATTAAGAGGCATACTTGCCAATCACTTTTCCACATAATCACCAAATCTATTTAGGCATTTATCTGAGCGCAGGACCAACTTGTTTAACCCGGCTTGGCAGAAATCACGTCCTGTCCATTGAGCCAGTTCTCGACAACTTTTTTCACATTACTCTCTGAAGAGAACCTGGTCCCAGGAATGTGTTTGGAACCCAGATTGGATGCCGAATCTGGGCTTTATAGGGAGAGGCTGAAGACTTCCCAGCAATTCTTGGGTTTTGCGAGCAGTATGGATATTGTCATGAAGGAGGATTACACCATCACTCAACATGCCAGAGCGTTTGATAACTTCACGATGGCCCAATGATTATTTACTTTTTCGAAATTGAAGGAACGAGATTCTCTTCAGAGAGTGATGTGAAAAAAGTTGTCGATAACTGGCTCAGTGGGTAGGGACGTGATTTCTGCCAAGTCGGGTTAAACAAGAGGGTTAAACGCCTGTAGACCAACGAAAATACTTACCTAATAAAATAATTTAAAAGAAACAAACTGTTCTCTGATAGCGCCTTACAATTTCGTATATAGGCGCCTCTTTGTATTTATAATTAAATGACATTTTTGGCTCGAAATTAAAATAAAATCAGTATAGTAAATTTGAAGGTGCTCTTGGATCCCTGAGCTGCAGCCCAGTTAGTTCATTGGATGAGACGGCCAAGCCAATCAGACTGTCGGAAAAGATCCAAAATGCATACTCAATTAACTTTATTAACTCTGTGAACCCGGATAGAGTGATAATTCCTGTACCTCAAAAACTGAAGTGAATTTTCGTTCACGAAAACAGAATGAAATCCTTCCTTTCTTTACAGAAATTCCATGAGGACGACACCCAAGTTTCGGCGATCAATTGTCAACAAAGAAAGGAACCACTTTTTCCCGTAAAATTCACTCAGGTGCCAGAAACCGTATGAGTCCGGCCTCTGTCGAATGGGGCGGTTTGAGGCTGGTTAGGGCTCATAGAGTTCCCGAAACCGTATGAGTCCGGCATCTGTCGAATGGGGCGGGTTAGGGCTCATAGAGTTAAATAAAGCTGGGGACAACGGGATAATAATCGATTTTTTATGTGTAAAGGTCTAGAATTTTGTATTTAGATTGCTTCAATGGCAACAAAAATATTTTTAACGTAAATAGTTTGTAGAATTCAATTACGCAATTCAAACGTTGACTATCCTAAATCTAAATCATGCTATACTTCCCGTTTTTAGAATTATGAAGACATTCCAGCTGGCTTTGGTGGTATAGATTTTGGGAAGTTGGAAGAAAAAATCCGTGATTGGGCTCCAAATATCTTCATCGGTGCTTTCGTTTTCTTCGGAATCCTTTTCGTGGTCCTTTTCCCTGTCATCAACTTCATCAACATGTGCGTCGATGATTTTAGAACAAACTGCCGTTTATTTTGTAACATTCTTTGCTGCCGCGATCCAAGTGAGTTTTAAGTTTTAGATTTTGGTGTTGATAAAAATTAATGTTTATTCGTTATGTATTTATTTATTTTATGGAAAAATTTAATCTATCACAAATGGAAAAAAATGGTGTTACAACATTAAAGTAATTTATTGACAGTGAAATTTTAAAATTTTAATACAATTTTGCAGTTACCACTCCACTCGAACGGTGACCGAATAGCTAACTTCTAAACAGTTAAATATAGGCATATACTTCCAGACATAAAGAATTATTCTATAATATAATAGAGGTGAAATGGCCTCTAACGTTGGGCGTAGCTACGACCCACCGGACCAGACACCCACTCCCCATCTGCATCGCTCGCGGGAAACAGTGACGTAGCCCCTGATTACCGAGGGTTACTACAAGGAGGTCATTTTTTTCTAGAATTTGGAGAGGAGTTCTATAATATAATAGCGGTGAAACGGCCTCTAACGCTGGGCGTGGCTACGATCCACCGAACCAGACACACATTACCCACCTGCAGCGCTCGCGGGAATCAGTGATGTAGCCCCTGATTACCGAGGGTTACGACAGGGAGTTTCTCCCCCTAGAATTCGGAGAAGAATTCTATAATATAATAGCGGTGAAACGACCTCTAACGCTGATCGTGGCTACGACCCACCTGACCAGACATCCACTCCCCACCTGCAGCGCTTGCGAGAAACAATGGCATAGCCCCTTATTATTGAGGGAGGTCTTTACCCTAGAATTCTGAGAGGAAGGGAAGAGAGTGCCGAAGTGAATTTCTCTTATTGAATCCTCTCCCTCTTTGAAAGAAAAAGTATTTTGAGCTCTTTCTTCCTTTTGCGTTGAACAATATGGTTAGAGAAGGTCCCACTGCAAGGAAACGAAGGTTAGCAAGAGAGAGATTTGTACGACGGAGGGAGAGACAACGATACTTCTCGGAGATCTTTATTTTAGTTTTTGTTAAAAAGGTTCTTTCTTTTTCGTACTTAATTTTGGAATTGAATATTTATACATTTTGCAAAACGAAAGTTAGTTTCAATTGATTCATCATTTCTGTTTCTCATGCTTTTTTTATTTCTTAAGCACTGGCAATCAGATCTGAAGATATTGTTGGCAAGCTAAAAGCCCGTCTTAGGCGGGCACAACTCGACAACACAACTATTTTATAATATTTGAGTCAATAAATGTATTCTGAAGAAATTGCGAAGTTTAAAGTTTATCTTATTCGTCCTATTTAGTAAAATGTTCTTAACACACTAACAGTTTAAACGAAAAAGTCCACTCTTCTGCGACTAAACCGGCCAGAGGTATGAAGCTTTGAATATCCCTATGTGACAAAATCGTCTTGTGGATGTACGTGAATTCAGTCCAATAAGCAGGATTTAAAAAAATAAAGCTCTTTATTTCACAAATATTCTAAGATACGAAACGTAGCACAAGTATTAAAACAGCACTTGTAAAAATTCACAAGAGATTACCATTAAATCTCAACACAGCGCTCAAAGGCTTCTTGTCAGCTCACCAGCTTGCTTGCTGATCAAAATCCAACTGACTCTTCTTGGCTTGAGAGCTTGCATTTATACTTTTCAACAGGAAGTGACTTCATTACGTAGGAAGTGACGTAATCTCTAGAAAGTTCATGAAACCAGTAGAAACAGGTTGAAAGTCCGAGGTCCTTCTAGAAAATTCCCTTTGTCGCCAAAGTCGCCAACTTTGCCGCCAAGGTCGCCAAATTTATCGCCGAGTCGCCAAGTTTGTCGCCAAGATTAGGATCTCAGGGAAACGAATTTATAACTTTGTAACACTATTTTAGACGATTTTGTAGACCATTTCAACGGCAGCATCGAGGAAGATTCGCCAATCATCGGGCGTCTGAGGTAGCGTTGGCCGTTGAATGGCCTGAAACAATGCAATTCAAAGCTTCATAAGTCAGTTTTGGTCGGAGAAGAGTGAAACTTAATTTGTCTCAAATGTTAGCATGTCAAGGATATTTTACTAAATATGAATAACAGGATCGGGTTATTAACTTCGTAATTTTTTCAGCAGCATATTTAACAACACAAATAACATAAAATATGATTCCTCACGTCTTTTAAAGGTATTTACCGAATGGAAGCATATGGGCATCTCTAATGGCTTAAAAGTTATTCAAAGATAATCACAACTAGAAACTTCAATTTAGTTGGTTCAGCACGGCATTACAGCTTATTTTTAATCTTATTACTTAGCACTGTAAATTGCCCGCTAATGATTTTTGACGTAGACTTACGTCCCTCCGTAGTGGTGTAATGGTTCGTCGGGAAAAGAAAAAATTATGACACTTTTCGTGGTACTTTTAAACGCTTATATAGAGAGTTGGTTGACATAGAGACATTTAACAGAGAAAGTTGGACTTCGAAGATTACAAAAATAATTTTAGATTTTGAAATTACGGTTTAGTCACAGTCGAGTGACGGTTTAGTCACAGTGCAAAGTTGGTTAAAATCACTAAAGTTTTTGATGACGTCACAGCGACCGATGCGCGTGCACGCAGACTAAGGCAATTCAATCATTGATCTGAGGTTCACTTGAAATATTACTCAAGAATAGTCGATTTACGTCGAATTTAGTGTTAAAGTTAAACGCTTATACTTAGCTCCGCAACCAAGTAGCATAGAGAGTTAGTTTTATTTTTATTTAACAAAGAAAGGTAGACATTGAAGATTGCAAAAATAATTTTAGAATTTGTAATTACGTTTTAGTCACAGTAGAGTTGCAATGTTGGTGAAAATCACGAAAAATTTTAAATAGATGGAGTCACATAGTCACACTAGACTAATAGTCATTATAGACTATAGAGTTAATAGTCACATACAGCTACTTTAGTCACATATAATATTACAGTTGAGTAAGGTAAGTAAGTCTACGCCCCTCAATCCCATCGGCAGTTTCGCACAGACAGCCGTAGAATTTTTTTAGTTTATTTCTAATATCAGAGAAAGTTGTACATACTGCAATTAAGCAAAACTCTGAAACTTGAATGTTATAATCGAAAATATATCCTGCAATTTTAATGTATTCTTAAAATAATAATAAAAATTTGTGAAATATTACAAAATAACGCAGGGGAAAATAGTCGATAAATAAGTATTAAAAAATTATAAATAATACGTAAGTTTAAGATCCATTCCGTTAACAAATTTCGATTTTAAAACTTATTTTTGAATGAGAAAAAATTATAACAAATTTATTTTTCACAATGTGATTAAAAAGACTCATGCAATTATAGAGCTAAACTCATTATGTTAAATATACTGATTTTTCTATTTCATTTGCATAATAAAATCAGTCATATGAAATGAAAAAGAACCGTGATAACATCTTACCAAATTTCAAAGCTCGTGCTGCCATCTATGATTTGATTTGAAAATCTCAAATTTATTCCAGTATAAAATACGTATTTAAACAAGCCCTAATTCGTCATTTCTGATAACGCAAATTTTAAAATCTTCTAAAGTAAAAAGTACTCCGAAAATTTCTAATTTCTTTTGAAAAAAAGATGCAAATTGCGTTTGCTTGGATCTCTTTATCTCTTTTTCGGAGGTAACTTTCTTCAGTTTTTTCTTTTAGATTGGAAAAACCAGTCCCTAATAATTTTGTAGGCAGTTATTGAGGAATGGGCAATGATATTAATATTTTTTACTGTTGAGCAGAAAATTTCATTTGCTGACGGTCGCTACCCATATCAGCAGGTTTTTTTTTTGTCAGACTCCAGATCAGGCCCTAGAAGGCACAAATGAACTCTTTAATGCTTAACCCTGGTAGAGGCCCAAGTCCACTTTTTTCTTCACATTGGGAAAGGAATGATTAATTTCGATCCGATTTTCGGTGTTGTTGTTTAAGTGTATGATTTTTTTTTTTTTTTTTGACATCAGAACGTCTTTCCGCTCGTTACAGTGATAGTCGGTCGAACTTTCTTGTGTGACAAAATACCGTCAGATTTGAATCGCTAATAACTACGAGACTAATAATGCTAAAAGAATGCTTAACCCCACAACGGATAGAATATACTTGTAAGAATTTGTCGCATGGTATTTGTTTTGCCTGTGACGTCATCGTACCAGTGTAGGCGAGACGCATGCGCGTGATTGTTACGAATTGGCTTCATGTAAGGTTATAAATAAGTGTGGTTATTAAGGTTATAAATAAGTGTAGCGTAGAAACTCGTTTAGCTAGGATGTTTATTCTGGTGTCATTTTAAATAGCTTGAGATGTATTACTAGTAACCAAAGTGAGACAATAAAAATATTTATCAGAATATAAGTAGAAATCGGTATTATCTTTGTAACTCCGCATGTTTTTTTGATTATAACGTGCAGAGTTTTCTTTCGAATTATACAAAACATATAGAATACTTGACAATACTTAAAAAAAACATTGTATTAAAATTTGAATTCAAAAATTTGAATATTACGGGAAATATGAGCATTGTAATAAATAATGTTTTACTGCGCATACGCGAAATGTAGTTCTATATACTGTCAACAGATGGCGCCATCAAAAGCTACTCTAAATAAAACATGAGAAAAGGCGCAGTTCGGGTCCTCGTCGTAGATTTTCCGTGAAAACATCGGGATAAAATCATAAAATAAGTGTTTCGTATTAATGTATAATTTAATTATCAATCTCGTTAATACAATATTTACACAGAGTGGTATAATGGTTACAGAATAGATAAATCACAAGTTTATCACATAAAGCAAGGGTCTGTGGTTGCTTGTGAGTCTTCTATTCTATAACCATTATACTGCTCTTTGTAAATATTGTATTCAAGAGATTGATAATTAAATTACATATTAATACGAAGCACTTGTTATATGATTTTATCTCGACGTTTTCACGAAAAATCTACGGGGCGAACCCACACTGCGCCTTTCTTATGTTTTTGTTCTTTTCTTTTCCTCCCTTTTCTCTTAATAATGTCCAAAGGGACGAACGGAATGCACTTCATTAAAGTTGAAATGGCGACCACCCCGGACGCTCAGAAGGATTTCTGTGGCCGTTAATAGAGGTTATTTTAACATTATGTCTATGGGCCGAAAATTCCGTGCCAAACAAAAGTGGCCATTAAGACGGGTGACCGCTAAGCAAGGGTGACCGTCAGCAGAGATGACCGCTAAGCAGGGGTGACCGCTAAGCAAGGGTGAACGCTAAGTTGGGATGACCACTAAGCAGGGTGGCCGCTGAGAGAAGTTTTACTGTATCACAGAAATTAAAATGAAAGGATAATTTTTTTTCTCTGTACTAAATATCTATGTATGTATTAATAAAAATCATTTACCAGTTCGAAACAAAATTCTCTCCATATTTCCTACGCATAGGTAGATTCTTTTCTATTCTTGTTTCTCTTTTCTTGGTTTCGTTCTTGGTTTACTGTCGGGTTTAGGTGTATCTAATTGAGACTAATTGTTATGGTAAAATACGAAAAATTTTAAAATAAAATTATTCATTATTGATTTAAAAAATACTTTCTTTTAGAGTACACTCTTGTGAAAAAGGAATGCAAAAGAAAAGGCATATTTATCCCAAAGTATAGAAAATATAAGAAGCTCATGAAAAAATACAAGAAATTACAGAACTCCGAAGATATTGAAAAGATGAGTGTTAAAGCTTAGCAAAGGATATTATGCTGAAATGATTATAACAATCAAATTCGCCAAAGAAACACAATCAAAGCGTTAATGGAAGTATTTAACAAATATATTGTTTAGTTATCTGCTGCAAATAATGTTATTCTAATTAAATCCTACAGATTTGAAGGCTTTGATCATATTTCTGATGTCATTGATTACTTTAAAATTTAATAGAAAATAAAGTTATTATTGAGGAGCACAAAGTGTTTTGGTCGAATTATTTGAGTTATAAATATTACCTAGGTTCATCAAATTGGAATAAAGTCCGTTTGAAGCTATTGAATACCTTTTGGGGAATGCCGTGTTTAGGTCGGCTTTCACCCGACTAATTTCTTATCTGGCCCAATGGGGAATCCAAGATTTGGGTCTGGGGTGGCTGAGGTTTAAAATCTTTGTATCGACGTGACGAATGTCAAACCTTATGGCTTATGTAAACCAAAACACTTTAACTTTACAGAGTTAACTCACCTCACAAATAGAATCATAAAGAACACTACAATACTTTCGATAATTTAATAAAAAACACAATGAAATAACTAACAAAAACATGTTTTCCATCGCGGCAATGTTACATATTCGAGTTGAATGACTACAAAAGTGGGAAAATTTTCGAGCCTGTCAAAAGCCAGGAAGAAATGTTGTGACTTTTTTTAAAGGGAGATTAAGGAAAAAACAACTGTAACGATTAATAAATTAAATTAAATTGTTTAAATAAAAAAAGTGATTAATTGATTATTATTCACTTATTTTTTTATTATTAAGTGTTTAATTTATTATAAGTAAGTTTTTATTATATTATAATCACTTAGTATTTTATTATAAGTGATTAATTAAAATAATAAATTAAATTGATTAAATAAAATAAAAAATGATTAAATTAAGTAAATAAAATAAAAAAAGGGATTAAATAAAATAAAGAATTATGGTATAGCTCAGTGGGGGAGGGAACTTTACTTATTATTTGCAATTAGCACAATAGCTAATTGTGCTAATTGTAAACAATGTACAGAAGAAATAACAACAAAATATTTAGGCATTTTTCACTGTTATTTTCAGAAGGATTGATGTTTTGATGTTAATTGATGTTTTTAAAATTTGCATTCGTTGCATTAAATCTATGGAGCGATACATTTTTTGTCTTCTGTGGACCTTATCGTCCCTTGCCTTATTTGCATTGGAAGAGATTCAAAATGATGTGTGCACTTCAATGAACCTTCAAACCTATTCAAAGAAAAAAGCTGGAGCGCGAAGAAATTCTATTAGGTATTTTAGACGATTTCAAGAAAAGGAGTATTTTTGTGGACATTATCATTCTGTTATTTCATTAAGTAGTGTTATTTTGGATTAAAAATGTAATGTGTTCAAAGAGTTGTGAGTTTCAAAGAGATGTGAGACAAAAGTTTGTATAAAGTGCTTATATGTTTCAAAAATAAGCTATTGAAAATTTAATTAAAAATTATATATTAACTTTTTTAATAGGGGAGAGAGCGGAGAACGTATTTTGCCCTAGGGGGTAGAAATGTGTAAATCCAACATCGGTTTGGGGTCTTTCAATCAATAGAAGAAGAAAATTCCAATAATAGGGGGAGGGGTAGGAGATGCATTCAAAAGAATGTGGACCACATTTGAAGAGGTAAACTAGTAACCTGCAGCAAGTAGTTCGACGCAGAAAGCAAATGTTTGGTAACGCGCACATCACTCTACTCGTTTTTGAATAAGGAGGTTTCCCAGCATAACCGGAGGATAGAACCTATATCCTACTTCCACAGATTCATCGTTCTTAGTTAAGCCATGTCTTAGACCACTAGGCCGGTGGTGGATTACCTACATGACTTAATTTCAGGTTAATAAGAGAACCACTATATTTAATGGAATTTACTTCAAACCTACCAGTCTGAGAGAAAATATTGGAATACGGATCTATGCCCAGTGTGAGGAACACGTGATTTATAATCTGAGCTTTTTACTTGAAGTCACTTCTTTTATTTTGGAAATTTCTGTTGTTAATGTACATCTACTTTTATTGCTAATAGGAAAAACGTCAAGCTTGTGGATCGGAATATTTATTTTTCTGACTCGAACAAAGTAACAAAAGTTTAGATTAGAATTCCGCCTTTAACTTTTTTTTAATTTACCAACAATACTGTTATAATTAATGACTGAATTCATGCACTCTCTGAACATTTTTACTTAAATTAATTCGCTTATACCACAGAAAGCGATATCATTGCTTACAAATATCTGAAAATGTTTTCCAATGAACATTATGAGAACGGAAAAGATGATTCCGTTCTCATAATGATCATTGAGATGAAAACTCATGAATTAACTGGAAATCAGTTGAGATGAAAAAGGATGAATTTAATTGATTAAAAGATGATTTAATTCATTTAAAATTGATTTAATTCATTGAATTAAAACTCATGATTTAATTGATGATTAAATTGATTAAAAGATGAATTTAATTTTAGAATAATTAAAGATGAATTTAACTGGAAATGTCTTTTGCAAAGCTGAAGTAAATACTTGAGGGTAGAGTTAATTGTAATTTAAAAAGGAGAGGAAATTCAATATATTTTACTGTTTGTTTACAACTGTATTCTCTCATTTATGAAAAGGAGACACCAGAAACGTTAAGAAAGCAAACAATTCCCTTCAGGGCATATGCAAACTGGAGAAATTTACATTGTTTGTATAAGAATAATTTTATAATGCTATTTAGCTAAAAGCTGCATTATGTAAAGAATGGAATTAATATCAATAAACGTATCACTAGTGACATGCTAAACGCGTGCATTTTAAAAGAACATTTTAATGGGGATAAGCAGATAAATAAACATTGGGAAATCTCTTGAAGATTTCATTCTTCTAGCTTCTTCCGTCGTTCGAATTTCTTTATCAACGAAGAGCTCGACAGATAAGCATGAGTCCAGATATTCATACTTATTCAGATTGAGAGCGGACAACTTGTGGAGATAAAATTACTTTAATTTTAAAACATAAACCATTTATTCTAAGTTCTGACGAAATGTAACTGAAACGACATTTACGTATATAGTCAGTCAGATTTGAGTAAAATCTGACTAACTATAAAAGACTATCTGACTAACTATAAAGTTATGCAGATATAAATACAGATTAAGGGAAGTTTTGATTGTGATAGAGGCAAAAATACAATAATATTTACAAAAAACGAATGAAAAAGGAGGATAATGAAGGAATCTGGATGATGTCACCAGATTCCTTCATCTGTGATTCATTCTTTTTTACAATACAATTTCTCTGATCGTTGGCGGAATAGCTGAATTCTGAGAACTCCTGCCTATTCCGGGTCAAAGTAATAAGATTTTCGTCGCCTCTTTTTGACGGATCCACCAGACTTCATCCATGCAGATTCAGAATTAGAATAGGTTTCCTGTCGAGGAAAAACGACTGTAAGGTCTAAATTTGAATTTTCTTCCAAGGCCTGAACCTATTCCGGAGCAAATTGGAAAGAAAAACATTTATTCACAAAGAACAAATTCAGTGTTTCAAACATAATTTAAAAATAAAAGGGAATAAAATGTCTTACCTGTCTTGTTGTTGAACGGGAAAAAACGACGCTAACTTTTGAGTGAAGGTATTGAAGACTGTTTTCGATACCTTCTTTCTGGATAAATGTATTTCTTTCCAATAACAATCCAACTAACATTTTTTCAAGGAATTTATACAGTAGCCGAATATTATGAAGAACGAACGGTCGCGGCCGAGTTAGGAGTCAGAGTGTTAAGCTTGCTGTTCCGAACGCTCCTGCCAAATCCGAGTGTGAATGTGAAAAACCGGTCAGAATTGGACTAACGTGCAGTGGAATGTTAGATGTTCAACCCGTCCCAATATTCACTACTTCCTTTGAGGTGGCCTAGGTACAACAATACGTTGTACCTTGGCCAGGGCAGCAAAATGTGACACTGTCACGCGTGAATTTGGTAGGAAACTAAACCTTTAAAAATCATTGCGCTGTATTTAGGTAGATATGATAATAATCAAGACTGAAGAAGGATGTCGATTTTCATAAAAATATGTAGATACAGTGGCGAATCCAGGATTCGGGTCTGGGGGGGGCCGCCCGGAGGTCATAAAAATTTTGTATCGTATTGACGAATGTCAAACCCCATGGCTTATATAAGCAAAAACACTTTAACTTTACAGGCTTTCCTCTCCTGACAATAAGAATAATAAAGAACACTACAATATTTTCGATAATTTAATAAAAAATACAATGAAATAACTAGCCAAAAAATGTTTTCGACCGCGCCAACGCTACAAGTGCAAGTGGAATGACTAGAGAAGTGGAAAATTTTCTAGCCTGTCAAGTCAGAAAGCAATGTTGTAGCGATTTTATTACTATTTTTTTAAAAATGAAAATTAAGAACAAACAGTTGTAGTGATTTTAAATTAAATCAAGATTTTTGGTTTAGCTCTGGGGGGGGAGGCTGCAGCCCGATAGCCCCCTCCCCTGGATTCGCCACTGTGTAGATGTATAATTCGAAACTTTTGTTCGCGCAAAAGCAAGTTATATATTGACTTATTATTAAATAATAATAAGTCAATTAAAATTGTTATATATTCGGAATAGGAAAAAAACTTAAATTCTTAAAAAAAAAATGCTATAAAAGAAAAATCACATTGTAACTATTAGCCGATTTGGCGACCATCTTGCTTGCCATGAATACTGTTCTGTTTCATTCAGTTGAATCCGTTATACATAATTTAGTATTCATGGTTATCTTAAATTTTATTTTACCTCTCTTTTTGCTTACGGTATCCGACTGTGTTCGGAGGCATTTTTTTGAAAAATAACATATATATATTTTAATGTTAACTATGAAAATATTGTAAAATTAAGCTTTCAAAATAATATTTTTAAAAAAAACTGAGAAATTTGAAGAAAAATGACTAAAATATTTATCTTACGCTAACAGCCATAGACAAAATCATATTCTAAATATACATAAATCCTCGTAGGAGTACATTTTTATGACAGTTATCTATGTTATGCTCTAAAATATTTCTTGTACTTCAAAATAGTTTTGAGATATAGCTGAACAAAGTTACTAAACTGGTAATTTTTCATAAAAAATGCTTTTCGTTTATATTTAAACACTTAAAAATATTATTTGATTTTAAAATTGACCTTAGTTTTTAGAGGAAAACATGAAGCATATTACAGAAAACAATCTCAGAAAATTTTGTATCAATACTTGAATAAGTTTTTGAGAAATCATTGTTACGGTCGACAGTTTTCCTCAATAATATCATTTCTCAGAAAACGCATTTAAAGTTTTCATGCAACATAAAATAATGCTTACAGTTCGGTAATAAAACAGCTGTAGCTCCATTTGTAATTCACGTAGAGTAAAAAGTGACAGTTTTAGAAAGCTTATTAAACAGGCCAAAAAATTAAGTCATAAAATTTGTTTTGATAATTTCATCAAAAACGACGATTTTAAACCAGTCGGATACCTCAATACCTAAAAGTTTAATCACAGGCTTACTGTAATTATGCATTAATTAAGTGATGTAGCAAATATTCTAAACACAAAGCTTCAGATAATCGCAAAATTGCTAAATGATCTTTACGAATTCAAATTAATGTGTACCCTTCGGAATTTATATTATTACTAAAAGAAAGAAAACCTATCAACAGAATCGCATTTGTTTTGTAAATACTTTGTAATATACACTGAAGTGATTAAAATATCAGGCTCTTAGAAGAACAGAACATACAGAATAGAAATGTTAAACATCCGCTTCTGGTTGTTATAAAAATTTATCTAGTATCCGAACTATTTTACCGTTTATTTTAGAATCTAGGCATAGATCCCCGAAAAAGATTATTAAAATGACTGAATTGCATGGACGTTATTGTAGAAAAGAAAAATCTTCAACTCTCTTCTCGAGTTCAGCTTTTGTTTCATCGAGTCGAGTCAGTTTCAGTAAACCAGTAGAAGCATATCGCCTTGATTTTGCATACATCTGTTCTTAATTTTCATGACGATACTTAGAATTTGATAGATGCAAGCAGGAAATTCATGACGATACTTAGAATTTGATAGATGCAAGCAGGAAATTCATGACGATACTTAGAATTTGATAGATGCAAGCAGGAAATTTAGTTTACGACAATAAGTAGAGTCGGTACTGACTTACCGATAAAATTCATGGAGCCCTGAGGGTCATTTAACACGAGGCATAACGACATTTTCTGCATCAATAATAATAATAATAATAATAATTTTGTAAGAAAGATCCCAAGAACAGCCGTTTCCTTAACCTCAGAGTTCTCAAAATCTGAGTTCAGCTGTATACGGAGGTTTGCTTACTAATTGACCTGTGGAATGGATTCGTCCGCCCCGTTCCCCCTTTTCTCCGCATTACTTTTAGGGGGAGATATGAATGGCAGCCTTTAATCTGTAAAAGGAATATAGAAGAAGAAGATAGAAGATAAAGAAGATAGTTTGTAAAAATAGATTAATTGATATCATTGAGAAGGTAATTTTTTGAATTTTCTGTTGTTGTAAAATTCTGTATAATTTTTGTGCTGTATTATTTTTGTAAGTCGAAAAACGTAAATATTTCGCTTAGTTTTTAATTAATTTCAAAAAAGTGCTCGAAACTGCACATTCCCACCCTTCAAGGAATGTTTGTGCCACCACAGACACACTAGAGATACGTTACTTATATACAGTGTAATGCAATTTAATTTATTTTTAATTGTTTAATTTATTATTATTTAAATTATTATTTAATTATTTAATTTTAATTTAATTATTATTTATTTATTATTTAATTAATTCATTACTTATTTTTTATTGTGCTTGGAGTTTTATTGGAATTTGTGTATATATATAATATACACAAATAATACAAGCAACTAGTCAATATGACGTTTCAGTGTATACTAAAAACTCACGCTATCACTACATACTCATAAATACATACAAAGGGTCAATATATATATTTCTCTGTTGTATGTACGGGGTGTTTTTTATATTGTCTATATACAGGATCCATATATACACATATAAAAATTAGCTCTCTATATAGCATGGCATTATGACCACTTCGCGATAGGTTCTGGTCAGACCCGACGTGACGAAGCAGCAGTGTTCACTCTCTATAACGATAGACATCTGACCCCTCTGCTCGAGCGTTTCGAACCATTCGAGCAAGAATTTTTGGCCCCTCGAATATAAAGCTGAACTCTAATCCATGTCGCCAGCAACGTTAGAGGACAAGGTCTGCCTCCCTGACTCACTGAAGATATCTCGACTAATAATAAATATAATCCCTCCCGTAATGTGCAGTTCAAAGCATTTTTTAAAATTTTAATTAAAATTTTAAATTATTAAATATTAAATTAAATTAATTTAAAATTTATAAAATAAATAAATTTATAAAATTTATTATAATTTATAAAATTATTAAATTTATTAATTTAAATTTATTAGTTTATTATTTTATTAATTTATTATTTATTAATTTATTTATTTATTATTAAATTATTTAATTTAAATTAATTTATTAATTTAAAATTTTTAAAATTTAATAATTTATAAAATTATTTATAATTTAATAATTTATAAAATTATTTATAATTTAATAATTTATAAAA
>BGPR01003306.1:83043-104262 GCA_013235015.1 Araneus ventricosus | reverse complement strand
AATTTAATAATTTATAAAATTATTTATAATTTAATAATTTATAAAATTTATTAAATAAATTATTATTAAATATTAAATTATTAAATATTAATTATTAAATATAAGAATTTTAAATTTTTAAATTATAAAAGCGGAATTTTGGATTTTTCTTGATAACTTCCTAAAATATTACAACACAAAAATATTTTTTCAACGTCTGAAAAAATAATCTTTAGAGTTACTTTCTTAAAGAAGGAATGTCAAATTAAAGATATACGATTTAAATGAAATTCCCGGCGAACAGGCCTTTATCGCCGAAGACGGCGGTAACTAATACAATTAAAAATATATTGATATTATATAATCGAAACAAATGTTATAGAAAGTTCGTTGAACACAAAAAAATATGCATTACGAACCTTGCTTAAAAGGAAAATTACAAACTTTTCATGACCTAAGAGAAATGACCTAAAAGAGAGAATTTTAAATGACCTAAGAGAAATTTCTTGTCTCAATCACGACTAAAAAAAGTTTCGCTCCTAAAATTTTAAAACGGAAGGAGGAAGAAATTTTCCAATTCACTGGATTCAAAATCTGGTGACTGCTTAAATAGTGTCAAGAGTACTGAAACTTCAACAATGTTTTGGATTCAATAATGATAAGTTTGCACATTGCTTATATTGTTGTTGTTGAGAGAACTGTTTTGGAACTGAAACCTAATGAATCTTGGAATAATAAACTTCCACAGTAAAAATAAAACATATGATCCACAGTGGTGATTAATGCAGAAACATTGTTAAACCCTCCCATTGGTTTTCATGCTATACAGAACCATTCTATGATTAAATGTTACTGGAAGAGATTAACCATCTTTTTCATCTATCGGAGTAATACAAACCGGTAACTATTCCTATTAGTAGAGTTAGTTGGAAATGTTGCAACATTAGCGATAGGAAAAGGTTGTAAATCAGTTATTTTATAAGGATTTTGTGATGGCATTTTTTAACTGGAAAAAAATCTATAACCTACTAGCAGTACGCGCACGGCGTTGCCCGTGGAATCAGGACTTTAACAAAATTTTTAAAAAACCACCCACAATGACATGAAAAAAGTTTTGAAAACAAAATCAAAACAAAAGATACACATTTTTTGATTTTCCTGCTTTTTTTTCTTCGCGCTACAGTACAGAGTACGTTAATCCAAAACAATATTACAAAATTGGAACGTGAAAATGATTATTATACAGCAAACAAAATGTAAATCAAATCCGAAAATAATAATCGAAGTAATTCATTCAGGTGAAGGTCATGACGTATCACGCGCGTCCGCCAATCAAAATTGGCATCAACGTTCCGAAGAAGTGCCGCGCGAGGAACTCGATCGAGAAAAATAACTCTCAACCGACCAGAAAAAAATTAATTAAAAAAAAACGG
Organism: Araneus ventricosus; assembly: GCA_013235015.1. Lineage (NCBI taxonomy): Eukaryota > Metazoa > Arthropoda > Arachnida > Araneae > Araneidae > Araneus > Araneus ventricosus. The sequence continues at coordinate 102,850 of BGPR01003306.1, read as the reverse complement.
GAAAAGATATTTTAACCGTTCTTGTTTTAAATCCGACAGAACCGTTCTAGTCATAAGCTGAAAAAATTGAAAATAATAGTGTTATTAGAAAGTCGGATGGAACAAATTTAAAAACAAAACTAACATTTAGATGGCAAAACTGACTATATTTAAAAAAATTCTCAAAACTCAGTAAATTACATTAGAAATTCAAAACTAACTTCATTAGAACGGAAATCGCGTGCTCTTTCCGATGGTGTATCTATTTTTGTCGTACAATTATTCGAAACCAATCTATTGAGAAATTAGTGCGAAAAATGAACCAAAACAACACAAAACATTAAATAAAAAAATTTCTAGAATAAAATTTAAAATTTCGGTTTCGAGGTGCATTCAGTCACCAATACGACTACCTGTGTGCCAAATTTCATGGCTGTAAGTGCGATAGATTCGTCTGGACATCGCAGACAAACACACACACACACAACACACACACGCACACAAACATTGCCTTTTATAAGTATAGATTTTATCGGTAGTTGATGAAAAATGGGCAAGACTATCATCTATTTCTTAGTCTATTGAGCAGCCGAAAGTTTCGTTTTCTGATCAGCTTGTCTAAATCAGCGCCTGGCAGGCTCAAATGAACTCTTTAATGTCCAATTTAAGGTAGGTCGAAAACCATAAGTAAAGGCAGTTTCTTTGTCTAAATCAGTGCCTGACAGATTAAAATGAACTCTTTAATGCCCAACTTAAATTAGACAGAAAACCCATACTATAGGCAGCTACTTAGTCAGAGACATAATCAGTTTCTACAGGCACAAATTAACTCCTTAATGTCCAACTTAATTTAGACCGAAAATCATAACTACAACAACCATACTAAAAGAACATGTAAGAAACATTGCTACTTACGTATTAACGCCACCGAGGCTACAGATTGGCGGTAATGAGCCAATAAAGAGCAATCTTGTTTACAAAAACCGCCAAATTGGCGTTAATACGTAAGTACAAAAATCGCCAAATTGGCAGCACTTAAAAACCGCCAAATCTGTAGCTGCGGTGGCGTTGGCGGCACTTAAAAACCGCCAAATTGGCGTTAATACATAAGTATAAAAACCGCCAAATTGGCGTTAATACGTAAGTATAAAAACCGCCAAATTGGCGTTAATACGTAAGTATAAAAACCGCCAAATTGGCGCCACTTAAAAACCGCCAAATTGGCGTTAATACGTAAGTACAAAAACCGCCAAATTTGGCGGCACTTAAAAACCGCCAAATCTGTAGCCTCGGTGGCGTTAATACGTAAGTACCGAAACATTATTATAACTAAACTTGATTTGTTACATAGTATAAATATACACCCACATTATAAAACATAATTTAGCAATGTTTATATGTAAAATTATTCAGATTTTTAAAATAATTCAGCTGCTCATTTGCACTTTTAGAAACTCATTTAAAATATGCATCAGTACCAGTGTTTAAGTTGTTGGATAAAAACAACGTAAAAATAAGATAAAATACAAAAAGATATTTTAGCAAAGGCAAAAAATTTTTACCATTGTTTATGTGACTTTTACATCTCAAAATAATCATTTTTAAGATTTTGTTTATTACTGAAGCTACAATCAAAAACATAATCGTAGAAGAAATATTTAAAAATGTTGTAATTTATTATCGTTTGATTTATTAAAGAGAAACTAATTCACTGTCACAAGATTTCATTTCCTTCTGGCTTCTTATTCGGATCACTGCTATCGGCTTGAATTTCACTAGATCTTCTAAAATTCCATCCATTTCCCAATGTGAATTTTCAAGATTTTTCAAATGATTGCAATGCGATTGTCATTCTTTGGAATTGCATAACTGGGCAAAATAGATTTTCTAGAGTCTCCGAACTCAAATAGCCAGTGACATTTCTTTCTTTAATCATTCTTTTAACTGTTGACTATTAGATTTTGGTGTGTATGCGGGATGATAATGAAGACATCATTAAGTACAGACAGAACACCGCCCCATGCCCCGTACCTGAAGCCATTACAGCAACGATTTAAGTGCAGACAGCAATTTAATAGACAACGACACTTAGACATAGAAAATGCTGGACATAACGGTGACGACGACATCATTGAAGAAAGTCAGAGTCAGCTCCGGTTTGGGCTTGTTTTCTGTGTTTGGGAGTTCGCACCATCTATAGTAAATATCTTAAATTGACCATTCTTACCATCTATAATAAATATCTTAAATTAATAAATAATTAATTAATAAAATAATAAATATAATAATAAAATAATAAATATAATAAATATATAATAAATATAATATAATAAATATAATAATAAAAATAATAAAATAATAAATATAATAATAAAAATAATAAAATAATAAATAATTAATTTAATTAATAAATAATTAAATTCTTACCATCTATAGTAAATATCTTAAATTGACTAAATATATTCAATCGCTTTTATATCGCAGTGTCGAGAGACTAGCTTCAAAACTTTATTCCCATTCTTTTTTATTATGTTGTCTATTGTATAGGTAATTAAGACACAAAAAATAACAACGAAATGCAACTAATTTTAACCAGAAAAAGGTTAACGAATGGAAAAAAGATAAAAATAAGCGAACGGAAAAGGACGCGTAACTGCGGCACAACCAAGAAGAAAAATGATCTACTCTTTTCCTGGCGCTAAGAATAAAATTAAACTCTGACCTCCTCCGGATTCCTCCTATTCAAAATGGATTTTCCCTAGCATAACCAGTTGCTATAGCGACCGCCATCAACTAGACAATTTGGTGGCGAGAGTTCTCGTGGCGGAGAGGCAGTATTGCTCACCGATATTCTTGATTCTTTTTTATTAACAATGGGTATTATAACCGCTCAGCAAATATTTTCCCTCCCTATATGTTTAATTGGCTTTAGATTTACTAAAATCAGGCATCTTTTGGGCGCACGAAATTAAGTTGGAAAATATTTAGACTCTAGGCAGTGTGTGTTTAAAATCAAGCACATGAAAAATTTTCTGCTATTTTTTGAAGGCATAGATCCAAAATTTACTTTTTGGGTGCTGAAGCTTTTAACTATCTGCGCCTGAAAATAACTTAGTAAAGTAGTAACTTAGTAAAGCAGTAATTTAGTAAAGTAGTAACTTAGTAAAGTAGTTAGTAGAAAGTAGGCGGAGTTGAGGTAGATTGACACGCGGGGACATTGATACAATTCATAAATTTTGATGATTGGAATGTCTCAAGATGTTCACATCCCCTCATATATAAGTCACTGTAACCATTAGCACAGGGTATATTTTTCGGCCAAGTTTAGTCAAAAGTTAATTTACAAATGAATCAGACCGCTAAACTTCTCGTCGAAGTGATTTTTTACGCTAAGTATGAGTTGTGTGATTTCTTTCACTAATTACGTTTTCCTGCCAGGGAATCTACTGCAAAGGTAGTAAAAACATTTATTGACTAATGATATAAAATTTTGAGGTTTTTTTCAGAATTCAACCATTAGCATGTCAACAATATTTTGCCAAATATCAGTAACATGATTGAGCGACAGTCTAAAAATTTAAATTTTTTCCTCTATATTGTTTAGAAGTGCGATAATTCAGAAAAACCAAACTCGAATTTATCGCGGTGTCCCAGCATAACCACAGAACACTGTAAGCATTCGTTTGGCCAAGTTTTACGAACCTACCGTTGCGCTGACTGTTGGATTTGTAGATGACTGGTGGAGGATAGTTCAGAGGGTAAATAAGAGCAGTGGACTGTTAATTAAATAAATTTATCGTAAACAAAAACATGAACGATCAAGGCACAATTTAAATAAATTCTTAAGTAGTAATATTCAAAGAGAGACGATTCTCATTCACAAGGGGGAATACGACACAAGGGTCCGTTCGTATAGGCGATCCTAACGAGAACGAACAATTCGCACCCCCAAGGACACGAAAGTGGACAGCCAAATTTCATTAAACTCTGCACCCTCAAATGGCGCGAAACTCCAAGGCGACTGGAAGGACACGTAGGCGTCAACATCCCGGCCGACGTTGAAGTATACCTATTTCAAGAAAAACATTCTACAATAAACAGTAATTCTTATAGCATAAAAACCAACATTTACACATTAAGCAGTATCGAAATAGTAAGTTCAATCATTAGCAATATTCAAACGAAACACAATTCATATCCAAATAAAAAAAGAAAGAATTGTTTGAAAAGAACATTTCAATTTTATGGTATTCAATAGTGAATATTATACACACAAAAGTTTACATAAAATGCAATTCGTAATGTAAATGCACATTTCACTAAAATAAAATAATGAATGCATAGTGACATTTTTTTTAAATTAAACTATTTTTCAATTGGACGTACACACAATCTGGAAACAGGTCTCTTGATTATTCATGTCTTCGTTTTAATGTCAACTACTCGTATAATATTATCTTTCCCAGGATAGAGTTTAACTATGCGACCTAAGGGCCAATTAGAGACAGGAACATTGTCTTCTATAATTAAGACCATATCACGAATTTTAATGTTGTCCTTTTTGAACATCCATTTGTGACGTTGCTGCAAGTTATTTAAATAGTTTTTACTCCAATGGTTCCAATGTTTCAAACAATTTGGAACACAAGTGTTTCCAAATTGTTTGAAATTTCTTAGTTAATAATTGTGCATATTTGCGTATGTGTGAACACGATAACTCAAAACGCAAACAGCTAGATAGATGAAATTTAGCCTGCAGAATATTAAAATTGTAGATGTGTGTCAAATATTGGGTGAGATCCTTCAAAAAGATGCCCGTGCGTTGGTTTGCATATTTGCTTATTTGTGAACACGATAACTCAAAAACGTAGAAAGCTAGATAACTGAAATTTAGCCTGCAGAAAATCAGAATAGTAGATCTGTGTAAATTATTGGGTGAAATTCTTCAAAAGCTTGACCATGTGTCGGTCTGCATATTTGCGCATGTGTGAACACGATAACCTCAAAACGCAAACAGCTAGATATATGAAATTTAGCCTGCAGAATATTAAAATTGTAGATCTGTGTCAAATATTGGATGAAATCCGTCAAAGGTTGAGCATGTGTCGGTCTGCATATTTGAGTATGTGTGCACGCGATAACTCTAAAGGAAAACGGCTAGATAGATGAAATTTAGCCTGCAGAACATTAGAATTTTAGATCTGTGTCAAATATTGGGTGAAATCCTTGAAAGGTTTGACCATGTGTCGGTTTGCATATTTGCGTATGTGTGAACACGATAACTCAAAATCGCAGAAAGCCAGATAGATGTAATTTAGCCCGCATAACATTAGAATTTTAGAATTGTGTCAAATATTGGGCTAAATCCTGCAAAAGATTGACCATGTGTGTGTCTGCAGATTTGGGTATGTGTGAACACGATAACTCAAAAACGCAGGAAGCTAGATATATGAAATTTAGCCTGCAGAACATTAGAAATGTAGATCTATGTCAATTATTGGTTGAATCCCTTCAAAAGATTGACCATGTGTCGGTCTGCATATATCAGTATGTGTGAACACGGTAACACAAAACGCAAACTGCTAGATAGATGAGATTTAGCCTGCGGACCATTAGATTTGTAGAGCTGTGTTTTGAGAACTGAAATAAAGACTAAAAGCTTCAAATATTTTCTATATAGTTGAGAAGTTTTCTTCAGAAACAAAATAAAGGATAAAACTACTTTCATCAGTATATAAAGAAGATAGCAATAATGTGTCGATTAGTTAATGGTTAGATAATGTGGGTGCTAATTAGGCTAGCTACATTTCACATGAAAATAATTACGTTTATTCCTTCGCACTATAGAGAAGATTTAACTGTTTGAAGGAGAAATTATAAGTGTGAGATCAATCATTATCTTTGAAATCAAATGAGAGTTTTTTTTTGTTTTAGATGATATTAATTTATATTTCTTTCAAGATATTTTACTTTGAAAGTAAAATATCTTGACCTTGCTCCCGACCAGGTGGCTGTCTATCAATTGACTGCAGCAGACGCGAACAAACAACTCTTGCTCGCTTCCTTAGTGGGCATATCAGAAGTTTAACTTTCTCTGATAATTCTAAGTGTTTTGAGATCTGCCCAAAATGTACTGCAGAACAGGCCACACCTGATCATATTCTCGCATGCCTGGGGTTTTCCCAACAGGATCTTGTTTCTAATCCTCTAATGACTTTGGATTTCTTCAGGGTACACAGGCTCATGGACCTGATATAGCTCTGCTGATCTTCGGGGTTCATCAACAACTTTGAAAGTTGATTTTTCTTGTTGTAGCTTTGTTCACTTTATGCAGTGCAATATCTACTTCTTGATAGCTGTTTTATTAATTAGATTTCCAATTATGAATTCAAATAAAGTAATAATTAAATTCAAGATGCTAAGGCCGGTGATTTACGATCACTTCACGCCACGCCATTGCATTTTTAAGCCCATCCATTTAATAATTTCACATTTTTTCTGTCTCTTATACATTCTGTTAGAACTGCATGGTTAGATATCGCTCTTATGCTATTCATTCACAACCGTTAAATATATATTTTAAAAACCAATGACAATAGTCTACAAATGCATTGGATTACTAGCGTTTTCCAGATATTTTTATATTATAAGGTATGGTTATTAATATTTCGTAGCAAATTCCCAATTATCCTTAATCTCTTTTTCTGGGGGGAGATTAAATTACACAGAAATGCAATGCTTTATATTTGTATTAAATTTTTCAAAAGTATTGTATCATTGCTCTACTACGAAAATAAAAATGCTTTAATGATTTGGCACCACCAACACTATCGCGAATTGCTATTATTAAATATTCGCATTTTTTCACGAATCTTAATCCAAATAATATTCTTCATTTGAATCGCTGTGTTCCATTCTTAAATAAATAAATCTGCAGCATTTATTTCAATAGCCGCCCGTTGACGGAGTGATATGAAAGCTTTAAATCCGCATTTATACAGAAAGTACATGCTTACATGTGAAAGTGCATGCTTACATGTGAAAGTACGAACGCATACTTTATTATAATGGTGAACCTCTTAGATAAAGCAAATATAATGATTTACCAAATAAAGATGAGCAAATTTTATAAATTAAAAATTTATAAAAAACAATTTTATGGATGGAATAAAGGAAAACCCAACTTGAATTCAATATCTTCTAATCATTAATAATCCAAACAATCATCAATTAATCAAACACATAAATAAATGACAAAAGGTAGCGGTATTTTAAAACATTAACTGCATTTTTATTTCGAGCTGAAATGATATTTTATACCGACTCATGCACTTGCATTATAGCAGTCCGTACTTTGGAGTTTTCAGCTGTCTTTGCTTCTGCATGGTGATTTATGTTAAGACACTGCAACATGATGAAATAACAAGCAGCAGCAACTATAATTCCAAACTGAGCCAAAATGATGCTGCGTTTTATTCCAACAAACTTCCATAGGCTCAGACAAAGTTCTTTTCCTGATAAGGAAACGAGATAACTCTGTTCAGGTGTTAAGTTCCTTCCGCCAATCATCAGTTCACCAGCTTTCTTTCCCACATCGATGCTGCGCTCATAAACCGATGAAGCATTAAATACCAAGCAAATAAATGCAGCAGCATTTGCTATTAACCCTCCTAGCGTCAGGCCGGAGATATCCGATTGAACTTTTTTCCTCTCATAACGGCAGACCCGAGACCGTCTCGGGAAAGAAAAGTTCCATATAAGTGTCAGACCCGAGATTTTCCTTCTACAAGTTTTTCTCTTCCCCCCAGGTGTCACGCGGCGGCATAATGAGAGGGAGTGTCTGTGGTCAGGGGAGGGTCAGTTTGACCAACTTTTCTGAGAATACTCAAAGAAGGGTTTTCTAACAAAGGCTTCTGTCACAAAGAATCGAGGTTAGAAGTCATCTGTCACTGCTGAACGATAATAGGTCTAATAGGCCCCCTACGGCGCGAAAATGACCACAAAAGGGGGTTGAAATCCTTTTGTGCAAAACCTCACAACTTGAAGAATAACCTTCTCTTTTACCCAGGTAGCACAAAATGTTGTCCGATATTGTGCAATATTGTTCGATATTATATATTATACGACATTGTACAATATTATACAATATTGCGAATATTGTTCAATATCGTACAATATTGTTCGATATTATATATTATACGACATTGGACAATATTATACAATATTGCGAATATTGTTCAATATTGTACAATATCTTTGTGCTACTAGGGTAGCGTGACAATTTTGTTCAACGTAGCAATCTGAAAGCCTAACGGCTGGAGGGTTAAGATAACCCACATAGAAACAAGACGAAAAGTCTCGTCGTTTACAGAAAGACTTATGCAGTCCACGGCAGCCAGAAATGTGATGCTTGCATTGAAGAGGCAGAAGATGAAAATAGGGAGAGACAGTTTTTCGTCAGCAGACGCAACCAACTGTCTTATCATCAAGTAAGATTTCAAAATTCGGCCATGATCTACAGCGGGGACATCGAGTGATTTTAGCACATTTGATAGCATATGGCTAAAATATTGACAAACCATGACATAGTACACACCAAAGACGCTCATTGGCAAAATTAAAAATACATTAACAGAAAAAATATATATGATTAATAGTAAAATAACAGCGGGAGAGGAATTTAGATAATTGAATCGAATGAATACTTCATGAAATTGGACTACATATAGATCAGTGCTAATTAAAGCAAAAAGCGCGGCCACAATGTAAAGTGGAAATTTCATATTTGTGAAATCAGTGTTAGGAGTTGGGAAATCGGCAATATCATTTAAAAGTTTCTTAAGTTTGCTGATACGGTAACATAAAATCCATCTTTGAATAAAACACAGATATGAAATGGCTAGAAAAAAACGTGCATATCGAAGAGTTTTTTGCACGATTTATATAAAGAATGGAAGCAAATATGTGAATTGCTAATATTAAAGCATTGAAGGATATTATAACGTATTTCTGCCAGCCTGATATTGAAACAGAATTGTATCTGATATCGAATATTGTACAGAGCTTAAATAATGCAAAGATATATCTAACTGGCCTATTCTGAAGATTTCGTAGGTCTTTCAAGATATTCATTTTCAGTATGGAATTGATGAATCTCTCTGAAATATGCTTTCTTCCGTTAATTTCGACTTAAAACAGATATTATTCTCAATATATTAAAGTCTACACTTTAATCGTCTATCACATCCAAAATAGAAACATTAACTTGAAGCTATGCAAGTAAACACTTCGAAAAAAATATCGTATTACTTTAGTAATCGCACTGAAGGAGAACATTCAACAGCGAATCCTAACTGAAATATTAATAATGAAAACTGTTAATTGCATTTGTATGAAAGTAGCAATTGCATTCATACAATCCCATTCCACGCAGAGCATGTATTTTATTCGGTACTTTTCCGTTAGCCGGGCGCAAATGTTGCCAATTGTGAACCAAACGCGAGCCAAGTCGCCAAGCGAAGCGATTTGGAGCAAATGTCGCCAAGTGTGAACCAAACGCGAGGCAAGTCGCCAAGAGCGAAGCGATTTTCCGTTAGCCGGGCGCAAATGTCGCCAATTGTGAACAGCAAAGTCGCCAAGAGCGAAGCGATTTTCCATTAGCCGGGCGCAAATGTCGCCAATTGCGAACCAAACGCGAGCCAAGTCGCCATGAGAATGGTTGCAAGAAATTTGGCGGAATTCTACATTATTTGGCGATTTTTCGCTTGCGCCCGGCTAACGGAAAAGTACCTTTTATTCTATCAGATCGATGACACGGAGAATGAGAATTGCTTTTATTGTTCAATTTTCTGCGTTAAAACCTTAACACAAGATACTAACCTTCAACTGGCTATTATGATGTTATCCAGATGGTTAAGAAATAGTATAATACTACTTCATTAACTTGTTTTCAGAGCAAGAAAATACTTCGTTGAATTGATGTTTAGGATTATTTTTCATTATATGTCTAAGTTGTTAACTGAGACTTTTGTTGCTTAACCTTGTTTAGTGATCATTATAATAATAGCAAAACATTAAAGATTTTCTTTGAAATTGAAATCGACATAAAACCTACTTTTTCTTTTCCTCTCTATCTTTTGTGTTACGAGAGATCGGAGTTAAGTATCGTCATTAAAGTGAAATCTCTTGCTGCACGAATAGAAAAATAGAAATTTAAGGTTTTTAAAGTCATTGAATGAATATTGACAATGATTTCTTTTTCCCCCACTTCGGAGGTTTTGGATTTGTTTGACAAGTAAATTTGTTTAGATGCACTCATGAAATTATTATCCAGAGGAAATTACTGTTCGCGACAATTATGCTACACAATATCAAAGTGTTTTCAACAATTTTAAATTTGAGAGCAATATCTTTTAGAGTATGGAATCGGAATTTAATTCTTTTAAAAAGCAGTTAGCTTTTCAATAATTTTATATTAACTTTACAAAACAATCAAATTCAATTAATAATGCAAAGAATTCATGCAAACGTAATGGCTTTCAGATTTTGCATTGGCATAAATTCAAAGCCGCGTAAATATGTACCTTTTGCATCTGCACTACCAGAGGAAAAACGCAGAATTTCAACAGATTTGCAAAATTGCAGCATTTAATAAAGATCTGGAAACACTTTGAATATCAATTAAGATAACTTCTAATATTTTTTACTATGCAAATAAATCTAGTGCAGTCAAAGGGACAGAGTTGTGTTCAAATACAACTATGCATTGCATTAAATTCTTTTCATTTAACCCCTTAAGGACCGCATTTTTTTGCTATCTAATAAGATGACCTCTCCTGTTTTCATTCATCTAAGAAGGCATAGAATACTTGAGATGCTTATGGATTCTACGTCATTTTGTGTCCTACAGGTTTATCGCATGTAGAAAGGGTCTGTGGTAGCTTGTGATTTATCTATTCTGTAACCATTATGCTATACTCTGTGTAAATATTGTATGAAAGAGATTGATAATTAAATTACATATTAATACGAAACACTAGTTTTATGACTTCGGGCGCGCGGACCCGAAATGCGCCTTTATGTTTGTTTTTCGGTGGAATCGAGTTTCGAACCAGGAGGCATCCGGATCCCAACCAGAGACCTTACCACCCAGTCCACCGAGGCCACGAAAAAATTCCTTAAAATATTTCATGAAAATTGCTTCTACACCTGAACTATTCTTTATCAGTGCTAAATCCTTTCTTTTAATGACAACAATCAATAGAACCTCAAAATCGGTAATTAAAACAAAGCAAATTGAGCTCATTAATCATTATTGGTTATTAATTGTTTGTTCTGGCGGTAGGTTTTAACACACTAAACTACAAGGGAAGGCACATGTAGCTATCTGTATTTTGGTTTCAGAAGTGCATTGAAAAATTGTTTTTGTACTAAAATTATGTTTCTTTACTGCAGGCATTAGAAAATCTAGAAATCTGCCTTTGTGTATGTTGAAGAAATATCAAGATTATATTTTAACTATCTGTATGGCCCGGCGTTGCACGGGCTATCTCGAATAATGGGATATTCCAGGACGGAGAGAAGTGAGGTCATGCGAGGCCTCGGGGTCCATATACTTGCATATTTACCGCCTCCGTTTCTTTCAACAAAACCCCCCAACTTTCCCCAAACGTTACGAAATTAAACACCTTAATGCAAAAAAGGAAAGAAAACTATTTTTTTCCGATATTAATAAATCCAAACACATAAGCTCTCTAAAAAAGAAATAACAGCTTCCGTTAAATAAATGGAAGAACACCGTATGTGAACCATTCAATTTTAAAAGGGGACTTCTGCAGACTCGAATGAAATTACCTTTTTTACTTTTTCGATTTGATGAATGTAGTTGCATTGTTTGGTGTAAAACCTGAAATTTTGCCAATCACGCTTAAGTTGTTGTAAGGCATCAAAGTTTCTGTATGATGTTAGAAGGGGACTTATGCGCGGAAGAGGATCTTCAACTGAGCCTTAAGAGGCCTAAAATTAATTTAAATCACTATTTTTTAATAATTTTTATTTTTAAATATGAATTTTACTTAAATTTTAATAAAACAAAAAAATTAATTTAAATTTATTTGCAATAAACGAATTTTGAATGCAATTTGTGTTTGATATTTCTTGTTTAATATTTGTTTATCGCCGAATTTTTTTTAAATCCGAATTTTACTTAAAAACCAGTAGCTTTCCAACTTTAGATTTCTTTGCAAATAAAGACATTTTTACTTTCACTTGAGTTTCATTGATATCACAGGCTTCAGGATCATTTTCCCTGAATAGTTTTCATTAAATCTAAATTTTACTTGGAAACGAATAACTTTAAAATTTGTTTGGATTGTTTTAAATTAAATTTACTTTCAAATAAATTAGTTTTGAATTTTATTGAGCTTCCTTGATATTTCTAGTTTAATTATTTTTTCCTTTTTTTTTGTTATAAACGAATAAATTAAAAATTCTATTTTATTTTGAGGTTTAAATTTAAATATACTCAGAAATAAATAAATTTTGAATTTCAGTTAAGTTTCATTGATATTTTAGGCTTTATAATGATTTATTTCCTAAAATTCTGAAAGTTTTATGTTTGATTTTAAAAAGAGTTCTGCAAAATTTAAATTTTTGCAAAAATCAAAAATTCTGCCATTTTTTTTGGTTTTCGTGCGTAGGTTCATGATAGATTTACCGCTATTTGCTCGAAATATATTAAAGATGAAATTTGAATTTGCTGCAAGATTTAAAGAGATTAGAAAAAACGGCAACCTTACATCTTATCGAGACCACTCAAAATTAATTTTACCAATTAGAATTTTTCACCTTTACTAATACAGATCAAGAAGTTTTTCATTTGCAACTAGCAGGTTTAAAAAATCGAGAAATCTGGGGTTCACAACTTGTAAATCTTTAAAAGAACAGAAATGAACTTTTGCTGCACAGCATAAATGGTCCGAGATAGAAAATTTTCAACAGTTTACCCGAAACTCGTATTCAATTTAAAACTTGGGTACTCCGAATTGTCGATTTTAGAATCGTCATATTTTTGCGAATAGACGCTTTCGAACATGCATTTTATTAAAATTCAACTAAAAAACAGCTGAACGATGACCCTGTAGACTTATTTGAAAATTAAAGTTACGTCATATTCATCGAATCGTAACACACGTCGATTAATTCAGCTTATTTTGATTACCGAAGAAATTAATTTGACGAATAAAGCCGGTTTATTAAGATTACCTAAGAAATTAATCTACTCGTCAATTTGACGGGTATGCAGTGAAATACTAGGTATACGTCATACAGAATTATGAAACGACAGAGCTGAGAGGAAAATAGATTTGAGCATATATTTGTATCATTCCATCAATAAAAATCAGTAAATCGAAAGAAAATACCAGTAATGGTTTCAGTCATTTTGCCCATGAAGATCAAATCTGCCAAATTGATGGGTTCCGCAATTTTTACCACTAGTGTTAAAATATCTTCTGCATTAAACACCATTTAAAGTCAATTTCAGTTAGCTGAAAAAAGAGCCATTACCTATCATTTTATAATTTACAGAATTCAATTTAATAGAAATGTTTGCAAAATTTAATGAAAGTCATTACACAGAAGTAAACGAATATAATTTTATTTACAAGTTCGCTACCTAATAACTCAAATCGGTTTACAAGAATATTACAGCACTAAAGGCAATACATAAAATGCCATTGAAATAAAATTTCCATGCAGGTGGGAAAATGCATACAGAAAATGCCTTAATTTACTTCAGAACGAAGGTTACAATTATGTATAGGCAAAACTAAATTAAGAAGCAAGGTCATAATATTTACAAAATTGTTTTTGAAAACACACTAATTATTATAAATACTAGACACTTAGTATTTATAGCATGACTAAATACAGCACACAATAAATACCAAAAACACTTGCATTCTTTTAATCTAATTTATAACTCATTTAAATATTAAAAAAAATTGAGATAATTTCTACTATTCACAATTAGGTGGCGCCACCATATGAAATAAAACATCGATTAATTGACAATCAAGTTCTGAAAATACTAAAATATGTCAACAACATACAAATGTTCAAAATTTTAAATTCTTTCTGATGTGCTATAGTTATAAACTATTACAAAATTGCATTTCTCACAAACATTAAAAAGGTCAAGTTAAAGGAAGGTGTATAAAAATGGTATACACGTAGGAAATCAAATATACAGAACATACACATAAATTGCTTACATTTCAAAATATATTTAGATGGTATCCTCTCATAATTTTTTCAAAATTTTAAAACAAATTTTTCTGAGGATGAGAATTTAAGAAGTATAGGAGAAATTATACAAAACTAGATTTGTAGTTTAAAAGAAAGAGATTATTCAAAATAATTTTAAAAAGCATTGATTAAAAGGACTTTAAAGAATAGTTTGCATTTATCACATCCATTCATCAATTTTGATAAAAAAAAAAAAGCTTTACTGATAAAATCATTGTTTTATCAATTTGCAATTAAAACTTTTACTCGCGTTCATATTTAATTGTGTGAGCGCGTCACGTTCTCAAGAAACAACTTGATCACCATGGTGATCAGGCATGGTGATCAAAGCGTTTAAAATTCGAAAGATTCCTGTTGGCTGGCCGGCCGAGCCATCAGGTATCCTTGCTGTCATCTACACGAAAAAATGATTACTCTTAAATTTTAAATAAAAAGGATTTCATTTAATTCATATCTGTGCAAAGTACAAATATTTAAGGAGAATTATAAGTCAGACTAAACTATTTAGGATTCAAGATTTAAAAACTAATCGGAAACGTTTTAAAATTTTATTGTTATCAACAAAGAAAAAAAAAGACTAAACTGACAAATTCGTAAATGGATGCAATAAATAGGAAAATTGTTTTCATAATTACACTTTATAAGAAATACATTTCGGAAATTTACAATCAGAGTTAACAAAAACTAAACTAAAGAGAATTAAAACTATAATACTAAAAATGACATTATCTAGGGAATAAATTATTTCTACATGGTTGTAGAAAAACATTACTAGGCATTATAATGCACCTTGAATTATAGAAGTTCTTGAAATTGAAGCGCAATGAATGTTTTCATAACAGATTCGAAAATTTACTTTTAAAAATAAATATTCACAAACATTGGAAACATTTAAATACAAGCTGTTCAAATTATCAAATTCCGGTTAAAACAAAACGGTCCAATATCATGTATGCTCAGTTACATACGATAAAAATTCTGTGCTTTAATCCTAGATTTTTAATGATATTACATTAATTCCTTGTTTTTTCACATTATCTACAAGAATCCAATTTCATCACCATAAGCTCCACTCCGACTATTTCAAACAAGATAAGCACCAAACTTTATTCTGTCAGTATGATTATCGTTTATAGACCCTTATCATTTATATACTATAAATTTCTGGCTTCCAAAATCCAACCGAATAGACAAGAAACAAATTTCTTGCAGTTTTCGGATGTTTAAAATCACCATTTTGCATGTATGACACCAAGACTATTGTATATATTATATATAAATAACAGTAATAATAGTAAAACGATGTACCCTCACTTCAGAATTGTATAAATATATTGAATTTTCTGAGAACAGGAGTTAAATAAAGTTAATAAAATAAATTTGTGGAATAGGACAAGACCGATTTCCATTTGTTTGGCCTTTTGTGCTTAATTCACAATTTTTCATAAAAATTTGAGAGCAAACTGGAATAACAAGAAATGATACACCATGCTTTGTCTAAGCATCTAGATTAACTGAATGATCGAGCGAGTAGACTGGAATTCTATACATAAGGAAATTTTGTAGACGCAAAAACATTAGGTAACAATCATTGAAAATAAGCTGAACAAATCACCATCTGCAAAAATATACATTATTGAAAGCGCTGGCAGTTAAAGGCTGAGTAATTGTACCTGATGGTATTCTAGCGATTGAAATGTTGGCAACAAAATAGGATGAAGAATAAACAAAGCACAGAGTAAACGAAGACTTGCTTACACTGCGGCTAATAACAGTATTGCTGCTAATTACAGCTCTTGCAGAAATTATCTGCGGCAAGATACTTCCAAGCAAAAACTTAATGATAATTTTATGTATGCATCCAAAATAACAAGATATTGTGATTATGCTTGGAGAATTGCCAATTTCATGTCAAGTGTATTGTAATGTCTTGTTTCTCATACCATAACTAATCATTATTCATCATTTCAAAATTCAGTTATGCCCTTTGGCCTTGGTAAACCCAATCGATTCCCCGTATGGCCAGTTTCTGTACAACTATCCCTACACTCATCCAAGAAAGCCTCTGTACTCCGTTGCCTTTGGACACATTTCACAGGGGTCAGGACAACTTAACAGAAGCAAGGACAGATGTGAGGTCAATCATACCATAACGAGCCGTTATTCATCATTTTAAAATTCAATTATCCCCTTTGGCCCTATAAATCCAATCGATTCCCCTTATGGCCAGTATATGTACAATTACACTCATCCAAGAAAGTCTCTGTGCTCTGTTGCCTTTGGGTACATCGCACGGGGGTCAGGACAACTTAACGGAACCAAGGACAGATGCGAGGTCAATCTTGTCTCCCTATGGGAGCATGGTATGCACTTCCTTCCACGTATACCCATTCAGCTGGCAGAGAACTCCTTGGATTCCAAGCTCGGGGGTATACAGAGACGTTAATGCTTGGCGCATTCGTAAGCAAGGAAGCAAAAAGCAAGACGTCCACAAACGTGGAAAAATCGATTTGAAAGTATGAATGAAATCGGTGCTATCGACTATCATAACAGCGTTAATCTGTCTCAAAAGAATTTCATTTACTCATCTCGCTTTTTTTTTAAAGAGAATTGCGTCTTAATGAACTGAATATTCATTTAAATATTCGGAGATTGTGACCAAAATTAATGTTGCAGTTTTTCAAGTTTTTCAATTAATGTTGCAGTGTTTTAACGAAACGAGATGCGAGGTCAATCTTGTCTCCCTATGGGAGCATGATATGCATTTCCTTCCACGTATACTCATTCAACTGACAGGGAACTCCTTGGATTCCAAGCTCGGGGGTATACAAAGGCGTTAATGTTTGGCGCATTCGTAAGCAAGGAAGCAAAAAGCAAGACGTCCACAAACGTGCGAAAATCGATTTGAAAGTATGAATGAAATCGGTGCTATCGACCATCTCATTAGCGTTAATCTGTCTCAAAAAACAATTTCATTGACTCATCTCGTTCGCTTTTTTTCACTAAAAGAGAATTGCGTCTCAATGACAATTTTCAATTAGATATTCGGAGATTGCGACCAAAATTAATGTTGCAGTTTCAAGTTAGAGCTTTTAAAAATAATTTCAAGACAAGGTATTGACAGGATTGCCAGTTACACATTAATTGCCAATTAACAATACATAGAATACCCTACAAAAACACTTATTTTGTGAAGTGTTCATGTCGTGTTACAAGTTTCCATAAAGATTCCGAAATGCACAAAAGAATATTGAGAGAACGATTTTTTCCAAGATTAGTTCCTGAAGCACTTCGAAGATAAGCTGTATGATATAGGTATTTCAACAGGGCTTGTTTTTTGCGTTAAGTCATTTAAAAGCAGATGGATTTTCTGGAGTATAGCAACCCTTCTTTAGATAGTATCTCTTTCAGCAGTTATTTCCATGCCAACTATAGAATCTGATACGTTTTTTTGCGAAAAAGCTATTTTTGGATACCAGAGATAGAATTCATTGCCTAGAGAGCAAATTGCGTTCGCAAGACATTGAAGCATTGCTACGAATTAAATTTGCCCATTTTATCTCATAGCAAATAAGGATTTTTTACGTATGATCACATTACACGAGAGGTAACGATTTTAAGACTCAAGAGTCCAAGGACTTTGACCCTAAATCGAATCTATCAACACAGGGGCATACTATTCCGGCACCCTATACTATACAATCAAATATATATAGTACTATACAGTACTTTACCCTGTACTGTACAATCAACGCTAGCGAAAAGGAATTAAAAGAAATATACAACAGAAAGTCATGCATTTGGGGCAATGAATGCTTATGAGATGTATATCTCATGTATATATCATATGTATACCAAACAGGATCGCATAAATGACAACTGAAGATGCGAGCTATTTCATACTTCATTACTCTACGAATACATAACGTTTCTTGACAGTTTGTCCACATGAGAAAGTTCTAGTGCAGCATGTCCAACCTAGTATGTGGTCAATCACATGGTGGTGTGATGCCTTGGTGCGATGTCACAAATTCTACAAACTGTAGGCAATTACAACTTCAGGATGTCCTTCGCCTGCCATATTCTGATAAGGCCTGGAATTGCAGGGGCAGTTTAACGATGCTTCAAGATGTGACGAGACAATCATGTTACGAAGATTGTTCTCGGTCTGAACACCACATCATTAGGTCATATCTGAAAATTAACAAATGAGAAAGAAATTTAGTTAAGAATCAGATACATATCCATCTGTTTTAAGCGAGCAGAAATACTGAACAAGTATTCATGATATAATGACGAAGTAGATTATAATCAGTGATCTATTTCAGCATCTTGTATACATGACCAATTTGTTCAGAATCAATGAAACGAAAGTTTAAAAAATTCTTTTAAATTAGGATAGCATTTTATTTTGTATGGTAATCGTGTATTGAGGGTAGGATAAAAGGACATAGATGCGCAGGGTGCAATTCTGGAGGTGTGTCGTGGAGAGAAAACTTTAGTGCGTTTGTGTCACTTTAAAACCATACATGTGTTTAGAAGGCGAAAAAATAATGCCATGCCCGAAGCACCATTTACGCTTGCGAAGCCAACAGATGGCGAACGGGAAGGAGCGAAAAATAATACACCTCGGGCGCCACTTACCATCGCTACGCTACTGTAGCATGGAAATTTCACATTTAAGAAATAGATTCCATGTAAAGTTTCTTGTACTTTGTGACGAAATTTTCCAAAATGTAAAACCTCCAATATCTTTACATGGATTTGTTTTCAGTTCCAACAAATGAAAGGACTAACGGTGTACTAATAAATACTTCGCACAAAGCAAGCCAAATTTAAAGGATCATACTGGTGCAAATATACAAATTTACTTTTATGGGGAGAAAAATTCTCTCGGCAAGCCGGGAGACGAACGTAGATACCTTTCGAGATCAAAGAAATTTTCACCACCCTCCCACATTTCCGTCTTTAATTTCACAAGGATTGGAGCTATGGGGATGAAAGAAAGCGGAAGAGAATTCAAATGATGAGAGTTTTCTAACGAGGTGTCTCATGCTTAACCTTCTAGCGGGCGCGCTTACGCAAATTTTACGACATATCGTTCATCGTATGACATATATTATCGTGTTGTTTTACAAATATAAATGCAACTTTTATTTATGATATCTGTATTTATTAGCCCAATGGTAAACAAATATTTTATAAATAAAATTGCACTTAAATATATAAAATAACGATATAAATATGCAATACGATGCACAATTCAAGTATCTCTTGCAAACGCGCGACCGCTGGAAGGTAAAATTTTTAAAAAAATGACGGAAGGCAGTCTTTTTCAAAGAGACGTTGATGTTAAAGGCGTAGGACTGCTTTAATCGCGTGATCTTTTGTTTATTGAAGTTTCTTTGTTACTCGCGATTCTCTTTTGTTAATCGAAGCTTCTACCCACGTAGCACCAGATATTGTCTTATATCATAAAATTCGAGAAAGTAATATTGTACAATATTTTTCCCAATATTGA
>BGPR01003306.1:61914-73429 GCA_013235015.1 Araneus ventricosus | reverse complement strand
TTCTTTTATAGGGTTAATTGTTCATATAATTTCTTTTTTGCAAACGATCCCCATGAAGGTAGCTTTTCTCTCTTCAAATTAGGTCAGACTAACCAGTCAGAGGTCTCGTTAACAATTTATTTACCTAGATTGAGCTTCTACCAATGGCTGAGAGTCTAGACATCTTCAGAATTTTTATGCTTCTGTTTCCCTTTTATTATCATTGGTGACTTCTACAATAATAGTCCATTATTCAAACAGCAAATCCACTCTCTTAGTCTTGTTACGTTTCTAGACATACACAAGTACTTTATGATGAGCTTTTGGACATTTCCCCTTTTTTGAGTGTTAGATTTCTCATTTTAAATTCTGTTTAATTCCAGCACATGGCGTATTATTTGGAATTTTTATTTTTATCTAGCAGTCATTTCGGGGGTCTAAAGAATAAGCACCACTAGAAGTTGAGGAATAGCGTGGATTTGCTTAAATTTAATTTTATAATTCAGGATTTCATTTGATGAAAAATGGGATAAAAATCAAGGGTTTATAAAATATCAATACCTTGCAGTTACAAAATACTCGGAAACCAGGGGTTGCGTGATGCTAGATTCGTTTCATAGCTGGCAAAAAAATTCAGTTTGAAATTGACCTTTCCAACAGAGGAATGATAGTTTCTATATTGATGTCTTCCCGAACATTTAACCGATAAATGACAAATCTCATTTTCAACTATGTTCTGGAGAAATCAATTCGCTCTGTGCTCTTTGATGTCGACCAACGAATAAACCAATTGCTACGAATGGGATAAAACGATTCCATGCATCTGGATGTAAAGTCAGATTTATACGAAATTTTGTGAAAGTTGCCAAATTTAGTGGAAGTGAAATTTAAATCGGGAAAATGTCCAGATTACAGCATATGGTGCAGTTTGGAAAACCTTAGCTTTTGAGACAGCACGACTTCACACACAAAGGAAATCGAAAAAGTTTCTAAGTATTCAATATCCGATCGACTAACTGAAAGACAGTGCTTTAAGATAATTTTCGCCGATGAGAGATATACGATAAGGAAATGGCAATCTTCAGGAATAGGCAATTTCAGATTTCTTGTACCTAATTTCCGATGGAAAAGAAGGCAAATATAGTATTTTACTGAATTTTGTCAAATTACAAAATTGAAGTTTCGAAGTAATAAAGCAAATTCGAAATAGCCATTTAAAAGTATTCAAATGTAGTTTTAATACTTTTTGGTTTTGTTGTATTGACGAACATCGAGATTTTTCGAAATATTCTCTTTTTGCTATTGAAAGAATCGATATTTGGTATTTCATCTTGCTACTTAAACATGCAATAGATGGCAAGCGAAAGGTTTAGTCTTGGATAGAGTTCTCGAGCCTATTGTGGAAATCCCACAACCGATCCGTTTGGCAAAGCGCAGTAAAAAACCAAGCTCGAAATAAAAGTTAATACATCTTTAAAACATTACCTGAATTTTGTTTAAGACGTCGACGATGAAGCGGCAACTTGATTTTATCTCCAGTACAATTATTCCGTTATTATTACTTATATTTATTAGGCTAATGCAGAGGGAAGAATTTGTGTTAGTTCATAAGATTTGTTGTCGCGTTTGAAAAATTCCTTTTTACTCAGATAATGATTAGCGAAAGGAAGGTTTACTTATACATACTATACGGCATTTGCCTCCGTAAACACATTGCAAAAATTGAAATGTTGCTGTCTTGTATTGAATTGTGGCTTTAAGTGTTTCGTGATCAAAACTAGATTTTTATTCGTTATCGAGTGGCTGAGTAGGTTAATATTGTCCGAATAAATTCTCGTCAATTTATCATTTAATGAACATGTGTTTTTCACGTCAAATGAGTTGCCATGAAAAATTAGAGAATTTGAATTAAGATTTTAATTATTTGAAAAAACGGCAACAATTCGATATTGATTTAATCTTGTTTTTATACTTATTTCTTCTCGTATCCTTTTTACCATCTGGAAAACTGATTTTTTTTTCGAAATAATTTTTTCCTAAAATATCATTCCTTTTTTTCAAATCTCGCATTCGAGAGCCTTTCTAAAATGTTGGAATCTTCTTTTCCAATTTTTAATGCGATAACGGTTAAATTGGTTCTTTTATATTTTCTATTAACCGTTTTTGTATAGCACAGTATATTTCACTCATTACATACACAGCATTTCGACATAGCCTAAATAACAATCAACGTAACTCCAGAATATACTAATTTTTAGGGATTGATGCGCTAAATTTAATTTGAAGAGAGGATCTTGGTAGCTAAATAGATTCGGAGACTCAACTCCCTCATTTTGAGAGCTTCGAAATAATTTAGTTTTTTTATAGCCCGTGTATTGTCATATTTCACCTATCAATGCAGACTTTTGAGTAGAGAAATATAATGAACTAACACATCAAAATCGGATTCTACTCTAAATATCTCCTGAACTTAAGAATCAGAGCGCGAAATCAAATCAAATTCCTCATATCTGTAAATGAATCGAATGAGCACTCCAAGTAGATGAAAAATATTCCGAGAAGAATACTTGCGGAGAGTAACTGAAGTTCTTTGGATTAAATGAACATCAGTAATTACTGGAAGAGTGAAAACAGGTTCTCAAAGTTTTAGATTCAAGGATTAACAGCACATTCTAAAACATTGAAAGCGGAATCGTAAAACTGATATAATGTAGTGTACGTTATTTAAAATTCACATTGAAAGAATCGACCAAGCGATTATGTAAAGGACCATACGCAAGATATTTTTTACAAATGAAGAGAATCCTCAACTAATTGCACTAACATTCTTCTAATAATTCAATTAATAGTTGCAAATGGTCAGAGAACGATTATGGTTTTAAACCGTCTGACATTTCGAACTGTTCGAGAATATGCAAAAATTCATACGGATTGCATCCTGGTGTATTAAGAATGAGCAAAGAAGAGTTACCCCCGAATATGTCACAAATCCTATTCCAAGCTTCGATAATTCCAAAATAAAGCGGTCTTGCACGGTTCCTGTCAAGGAGTAAAACCATTAGGAAAGCAGCCTTTGGATCTCCAAGAAATGTATCCATCAGCACAATACTTCCAACGCATCGTCGAGAGGTTGTCTTCCTAATTTTTGAGAACGACTTTCTTCCAGCACTGGATGCTGCTTGACACCGTGAAAGGACGCCGGGCTTACGACAGTGGGATTATAATAGCTTGAAATGAGGTAAATGGCTTGAATGATGAACAATGTATTCAGACGCACTTTGCCCTCTTTATGCAAACTATTGCATCCTGGACACATAGGCTTCATAATTTTTAAGGACCGACTTTCTTCCATCACTGGATGCTGCTTGACACCCTGAAAGGATGCCGGGGCTTACAACAGAGGCATTAGCATAGATTGAAATGAGAAAAATGGCTCGAATGCTCGACAATGTATTCAGACCAACTTGGTGCACGATACGTAAAATCTTTTTACACGACATACTCCAACTGAAAAAGAAAAAAACTCAAATTAATCGACATTGGATTTGAAAATACGGTGCGGCTTTATATACTTCATCATTATATGGCTCGGCAATGATTAACAATTGTTTCGGATAAACTTAACAATACACGAGTATTTTAATGTACGACATGTTCAAATCGTTCAGTATTTTAACATTTGAGAAGGCCTTTCAAAACTTAGAAATGGGCGTTTGATATTTTCCAATTTAACCCTTTGAATTCGTATCCCGCGATTGGGAAGCAAATTTATTTCTTGTCGCTTCCTGCTATTTTCACAGTTAACTTAGTAATTTTATAGCGTTGGATATTAATAAAGCTTTGCATATAAATAACAACTCGCTTGTCTCAACGGTATTTGAATATCTTTGCAAACGTTGCATCTAAATAGCGATTTAAAAAATTACACAGAAGATTAAGCAGCGGTTTTACGCTTTTTTTGAGTAGAATATTGGACTCCTTCACAACGGACAAGTTTCAGGATTGAATATTTTATCAATACAAAAGTTACTCTTTTATATACATTGGGAAAAGCCTGTAGTATGAAGCTGTTGAAAACGATTCAATAATAGTTTCTTCCTTCATGAAAGTCGTATTCTCCTACACCTTAATAGGAACAAAGATTTAAAAGAGCTACATAATTCATTAATCAGTGCAGAGTAATCTTCAGAATATCGTGGAAATAAGTTGCTAGAACAAATAAATGCATTATATATAAAGGCTTAATATGTAAAGGAGAAGGGACTTTAATAAAGGAAAACATTTCGTAAACTATGACAAATCAAGGAAATAAAACGAGTTGCGAACAATTCATTGCATCAAAATTTTCGAAAAAAACTATTCAAATTGAATTGTTTATTTTTCAACAAATATTTTAAAAGCTTATAGAAGGTTTTAAAAGACAAATACCAAATACAATCTCATAGTATCCGATACATAAAAGTTTAAACATTAAGTGAGATATAGGTTATTAAATTCAAACTCAACTTTTTTACAATTTTATTTTATATACCTTACATTCATTTATATATATTCACACAACAGCGTATTAAAAAATTAATGCAATTCAGAATTTCCTTTTCATTCGTTGCAGAGCCACAGTATTCGAATCAAACGAAGATTCAGGATATGCTCCTCATTTGTAAGATTATGCTATTAGTCTTAGAATAGTAGCATTTCAAACACTACCTTTTATGAAGTAACAATAAAATGCACTACCTGCAACACGGATGGTTAACCTTGAGTGTAGGGTGCGTACTCACTTCGTTTTACCTTAAGCTCGCCAATTATTTGTCGCCAAGAGAGAGTGCCAGAACATTTGTTTTGGATGAGAGTTGAGAATTTTTCGGCGTCGTTTGCGCATGCTTACCATCGCTACGCTACTGTTGCATGGGAGTTAATTTCAACTTTAAGAAATAAATAGATTCCACGTAAAGTTTTATATATATTGTGAAGTAATTTTCCGAAATACAAAATCTCCCATAGCTTTACATGGATTTCTTTTGATTTCCAACAAATGGAAGTACTCACGGTGTACTAATGAATGCTTCGCACCAAGCGCGTCACATTTGAAGGCTCACACAGGCCAGATATACAAATTTACTTTTATGAGAGCGAAACTCCTATCGGCAAGCCGGAAGGTAGAAGATGCCTTTCGAGACAAGAAAAAGAAGTTCTCTCCACCCACCCGCATTTCTGTCTTTAATTTCATAAGGGTTGGAGCTATGAGGATGAAAGAAATCGGAAGAGAAGGCAACTGACGAGAGTTTTCTAACGAGGTGTCTCATGCTTAAGTTTTAAAAAATGACGGGAGGCCCTCTTTTCCAAACAGTAGCTAATGCTAAAGGCGTAGGACTACTTTACTCGCGTGACTCTTTTCCGATTTTCAAAATTTTTTGTAACTTCTGTTGTCACCCTTTATCCGTAAAATAAGACATTTATGTTTTTAACATATGTAGTTATCGAGATATAGAGGATCCCCCAAACCAAGTTTTGTGGCGTTTCGGCGTGTGAATCATATTCCTTCCTGAGACCCAAATGGGAGGAAAGCAGTCCTATGTTGCAAAAAAGAATCGAAGTTAGGGGTTGGAAAGTCCTTTTCATCCGCTAATTTCTAAGGGATTTAAGTTATCGAAAAACTAAGTGATTTGTTATGATGAAGTGACAATTCGTCTAATTTGAGTTGTCTTTCCTCTCCAATGTTAAGGGAGTTATGGGGAGATTAAAATTTCAACTCCCCACCTTTTCTACCGCTTTTGAGGTGGAAGGAACATCCAAGAAATTTGAAATCCAATGGAAATTACTCTAGTTATCGCTTTCACAAGTTAGCATGGATGAAATGTTATGCTACTTTTGAAGGAATGGTAGTTTTGCTTTCTAGTGACCATGATCAGAAAAACATTGTAAAAATCTTCCCGAAGTCGTGTCATGGGAAGCAATCATGCCTAAATTCCAATTTGAGAAAGGACGGAGCTGATTAGAACTATTTAAATGCTTTTTCCCGGCAGTTGGATAATCTTCTGTTATCTTTCCTACTTTTGGAGGATTCTTGTTTACAACGATTAAATTCTAAACTGACTCGGGTGACTGACAGCTTCAGGATCTTACAATAAATTTGATATCGTGAATGCTATCGAAAGGTTTGTTATCCCGTTAATGTAACCAAACTGCTATCAGCAATAAGTGTTCCAGAACGCGGAAATAATTTCACAAACGATTTTTTTCAAACTTGGTTAGTAAGCATTTTTAAATTTGAGTATACATTAAATTTAACTTCAAATCTGAGCATTTAAGATTTTCGTTCGCATACGATTAGCCACAGGTTCTATACTTATCGAGAAAATTGAAGAAATTAAAGGATATTTGGACATTTGAAATGCATACATCGCTCCCAACATCGATTTCAAAGCTTACATTTATTCAGTCAAGTTTTTTCAAGTAGTTGTTTTAATTAAATTTAATTATTTTAAAGTCGGGAACCAACTATCATTCTATATTTATATAAATTTGTCTAGTTTACCGTTAAAGAATTTAACTGCTTTTTACAGAACAAACGTTTAATGCAATACTCCCATTAAATAGAAAAGCAATGTTTTCAATTGCATAAATATGTCTAACTAAGATTACGTCGCAAAGTTATCACAAAATCATTATTATAATTTGAGCTATATGCGATCTGTCAGTCACGAGTTCTTCATGCTCGTCTCGCACAGAGAAACAGAACGGCAATTTTAAATCTGAAATGAAGACAATATGGTTTCACCTTGAACCATGCGTTATCATAATTCCACAACTTACCGTAATTTTGAACCACTGGCACCTGGATGGCTTCCTTCGAAAAGCATTTCCACTTTCAATGTCCATCGTGGAAAAGCCTGGTAGCCAGGCTGTCACTTGCAGAGACGATGAATGGCGTCATGAACCACTTAAGAAACTGGTGGTGAGGGACATGTTGTTCAACTCTCCAGTAGTCTTTAGAACCAGTGACAGGAGATGAATTCGTATCATTGACGATTTTCTTGAGAGTGACTTCATTAAGCAAAAGTTTTGCTACTGCAGAGGTTTTAAATCCTCGTAAATCAGAAATCGATAGTTCCAATACGTAGAAATTAATTTCTAGAATCTAGGCTAGAAAAACGAGCAGAAGGATGGGAATCTCAAGTTGCATGAAGGCTTCTGAACTTCTGGAAAAGTGGACATCCGGAAGCATTTCAGTACTGACAAACATTATAAAGTCATGCAAAGGTTCAAAATAATTATGTGGAACGAGAAAGTTATTTTTTAGAACCTGGGAAAAAGTATACAGATGACTGCAGTGGTGTTCATGGTCAAGTCATGAATATATCGTTAGTTAGATTTCAAGAATATCTCAGCGATTAGGATTTCACTTGTATCGTTCACTGCCCTTTTTAGCTCGAAGAAAAATATTGTAATTCTTACACCGAAGGTGACTGACCAGATTTTAAACCTCACTATTCTCTTTCTTGATATGAACAAAATTCTCGACATTTTCGTCATTTATTAGCATTAATTATTATTAATATATTTCATTAATAAAATTTCATTTCAGTTTCGTAGCATATTTCGAATGCCTTCTACACAGTGTTAGAATCCGTAGAATGTTAAAATTCCGCTGAAACGTCTCAGTTTTGCACTTTTCACAAGTCTCCCCTGGACTTCGAATTTGAGTCATCTTTGATTCTATCAAGATTTCAAGTTTCTCAAAATTTTATTTGACTACAAATATGAGAAAATAAATATACAATACTCCTCAGTTCTCCAAATAGGATCCGAGGCCCATTCTAAGAAAACTTTACATACTCATTCAGAATACCTCAAGATGCAACCTTAATGAATTCTAAACGTTCTCGAATAGTTCAAAATGAAATCTAAAATGATTGCGATTTTAATTTGAAAATTTTGTCACTTTATTGACAGATTAAAGAAAACAGTATTTCATACGATTAGTGACTAAATCACTTCTAAATTCCTAAAATGAGAAAAAAATGAACTTAAAAAGTTTACTCTTATAATTAGTCTAATAATGCAACTTTTATTGCTTGTAATCATTACTGATTTCACTCAAAGTTTTCTAATGGAATTCATCTAACTTGTCCCATAAATACTGGAGTTCGTTTTATCAAAAACTCTCAAGCCAAGATCAGCAGGTTTTAATCTTGGAATATTAGAGTAGCATAACCAGTGTTTATCATTGAGGGCTTCAAATATAATGCATATTTACATGTATTCAGTGTTTGTCAATGTTTAGGAGACATGGTACGAGACAGAGTGACAGAACGAGAGGCCATAACAAAAACTAAATTATTTCTGCACTCAAAATGCAGGAGTTGATTTTCCGAGAATCTTTAGCTACAAATATTCCCATTTCATAAAATAGCATTGTGTTAATCGAGATAACGCGTAGCGCATTTCTAAGTGAATGCGATTTGGGGAAGATCATTTTGATTCCAGGTTTGCATAAAATGTTGCATCGTATGGAGAAGTTTAACAAAAAATTAGAGAAAGGTGAAACCTCCGAGTCAACTAATCATATTTAAGACTTAAAATGGATTACGAAAATGTAGTAGAATTCATATGCGAGATGCTTTAAGACATTATGCAACACCGATTCACCCAGTATCTTAAATCTAACGCAATCCCAGATGGTAGTTGATAAGAAGTAAGAACAGTCCAAGTCGATTCGAACATCGGAATTTTAGCAGCTATACAAAGAGCTGACGATTCGATTAACTCCTGATGTGCAATTCATGAATTTTCTTATGTCATCCAGTTTTAGTAGGTTAATTTAATAATTAAAGCAATTACAAAAGTTATCTTAGAGTTCTGGTAACTTTGTTATACGAAACTAAAATCTTTCAAGTTGGTTTTATATCGGACTTTGCCACACGAAAAATCCAAAGATCGTTAATTTTCAATTTATACGGTGTGAAAGCGAGAGCTACACAAATAAGAACTTAGCGTTTTCTCTGAAAATCACTTGACAATATTTCAAATAGAAAGTTAACTGGACAGTATCTGACCTTTCATTGGTATTAAAAGTATTAATATATTCAATCCGAGAGTGAATTGACGACATGCCTCGTCGTCAAAATTAACTTTCAATTCAGACGAGCCAATTCGACTATCTAGTTTCAGATTTAAGTCGGATTTTCTTCGTCTCTATAGCAAATCTGATATTCTAATTAGTCAAAAATTCAGTAAACGTTATATTTGTCCATTTGTGCTACTGAAAATCGTTGTGAAGACGCCTTTATATGTCGAATCTATTGAGTAAAATTAAGTGGTCAAAATTATTTACTTGGTATTAAATGTTTTGCACAAATCCCATAGCACAATCTCGCATCGCCGAAAAACCGTTTTCTAAAGGTGTAACTAAATGATCTTCCGATTTAATTTCGGTCAGCAGATATCAAATTCTGAGGAAACGTTCTTAAAATGTTCAGATCTAAGAATTTTGTGTAACGTCGTGAAATCTAAAAATATGGCACTATTGCACTGGTTGCACGCGCTGGGATGTCTACTAGTTTCCGATCTGAAATTAAAAGTTTCGATCCGCGTAACAATTTTATTCAACATTTTATTCTAGACACTTGGAAATGCTTCATTCCGTTCGTCGAAATTAAGCTATTTATCGGGAGTGATCAACGAGAACACAGCGAACTGCAATCGAAGAAAATTGTGAAAAATGATTCTGGATTAAGCCTTCAATATGCCTCGCAAATTTTACAACGTTAAGTTAAAGGATGACAGTTCGAAAGTAATTCCGATATATCTCAACGTCTGCACTCAAGCCATAATCTATAATTTCTCCCGATTACAGAAGAAGAACAGTAAGGTTTACTAGTGAAGATAAATGTCAGTTAGAAACCGAAATGAATTATTTATGAAATGAATCTAGCATTATGCTCTCCACACGTTTTAGATACCGAAAACGTATTTGTCTATTCTAACCAATTTGATCATAGTACGTTTTGCTGGATTCTGAAATCTCATTTGTTTGTAATCGATTGAAAATGGTTAATTAACAAATATCCATGAAATTCCTCGGTTTTTAGTGATGCTTTAGTCTTTAGGCACCAGAAAAAAGTATTAGAAAAGTTCATACGCCAGAAAATGGGTATCATTATCGATTGATTTATTAGACATCTGGCTTTTTCAGACTCTACAAAAATTGTAAATTAAAATTTGGTTCTTATTAATTTAGCAGCTCAAGAAATCTTTTTAGTCATGGATTTTAATATTCCTTATTTGGCCACTGGACGTTGCAAAAATTCGATATCCCTATTGCTTAATTGATCTGCAAATGAGCATGGAAGATTATTGAAAAAATTTAAAGTGTTGATACAGAGACAGCTAACAAAATGTTAAAAAGGATTACGCTAAGTAACGAAACACGCGTCGAAGGTTCAGCTGTCGACAGCAGAAGGCACGAACGGTCTCAGACTAATAAATGTTTAGTTTCGATACAGACTCTTATAAATTAAAACTCTTAACCGCTTAACCTAAAAAGCCCGAGAATACTCGTGCATTGAATTATCGCATTTTTAGTTTTAAAACTAAAAATTAATCATTAATTGGCTTTATAAATACAATAATTACGTAGAATCTATAAATATCTCAAGTATTATATGCCTCCCGAGATGAATGAAAAGGACAGCCCCTTTCCAAAGCAGAATGAATCATCTCATTAGAGCAAAGAGAATGAAACATTTAAAGGGTTAATACCGAAATCTGAGTCAAGGATCCTGCTTCTCTAACCTCCCTAATTCTAAACGAATACGATTCATGTCTCCAAGATAAAAGATTTTATTTCTAGTTTTTTTAATCAAAATTCATTAAATTGGAGATCAACCGTTTTTGTCATTAGCCGAGAAAAAGCCGCTTTGAAACCACATCGAATGATTGTTAATTGAACAACATTGCACTCTGTAAATGGAGTTTTCTTTGTAGTTTCTTTTTAAATAAAAGAGAAATTGTTACCAGAATGAATTGCTTCAACTTGTTAGGAGAAACTTTGTTAAAATACACTAAATGGCTCAAACTAGCAAATCCACGGACAGCATACAACCGAAGAATGCTTCTTGCGAAAACATATTGGAAGAACAGTTAGTCTGGTTAAATTTATTTTGTTATGCTAAGGAGTAAGATGCATGCCTACACTTCAAACTTGCAACACCAATAAAAGATAATTTTCCCCGTTAAGTGAACTAACAAACATTGCAAAACGGATTACGCAAATTTCACTCAATTTTAATTACCCATTACCACACAGACAATCTTTCACTCCACATAAATTTTCATTCTCATTCCATACAGAAGATTTTCATTCCACACAAATTTCATTACCCGTTTCACACAAAGACACTATACCCATTCCATATAGATTTCATTACCCACTCTGCACAGACAATACTCATTCCACACAATCTCCATTACCCATTCCACAACGACAATGCTCATTCCACACAATTTTCATTACCCATTCCACAACGACAAT